>PITA01012834.1:29756-60202 GCA_004023965.1 Spilogale gracilis
GGAAGAGAGGAAGCAAGAAAAGAAACCCCTGCCAGAGTGGGGCCCGGTGGTAGGATTTATGTGGTACAAAACTGTTACAGGGGCAAGAAAAGGGCTATCAAGGGTAAATGAAGAGATAAAAAAGTGAAGCCCAACCTATATGACCCCAAAGACCAGTATTTATATAATACAAAAGCAAAGACAATTACAAAGAAACACTGACAGACTGGAGTGGGAAGGTGAGGGCAGACACTCTTTGTGGGCAAGGAATGCGTTTCAGATGCTCCTGAGTTTATCTTGTTATTGTTGGAGGAGCCCAATTTCTGAAGATATAGGGAGATTTGAACTGGTTGTCTATAGGGGTAGTATTGAATAGGGATGTGGGATTGACTTGAAGCTTGTAACTACATGTATATGTAAAAGAGAGAATAAAGGAAATAAGAGAGAAGAAAGGGAAAAAGAGAGAAAACAAACATGGAAACAAGAGGCAACAACAACAGCAGAAAATACAGGAGTGTTTTTGAAAAAGTTTCAAGGTAAAAAAAATTAAAAAAATTAAAAGAAATAAAAAAAAATGTTATGAGTATCACGTTGTGATAAAAAGAGGGTTAAAAATTGAAAGAAGAAAAACCGTGAGAATGTATTTTTAAGTTTCAAATGGAAACTTTAAAAGTAAAAATAGAAAAAAAAGTTTTTTAAAAAAGCAAATAAGGTAGAAAACTGTATCAATAAAATGTAGGGCTTTTGGTACTTGTAGTCAGTACCCATATTTTAATAAATTGCCTTTCCCCCTGATGTTGGGGTTTTACAATTTGAGTGTTGTCCTCTTGAGCTTCTGGCTTGCTTTCTGTGGGCGGGGCCTACCGCGCTGTTTTCTGTCCCTTCTACCTGGGCTGCATCTCTCCGCCCCCTTGCTGGAGACTGGTCTCAATGGTAACCAGGTTGTCTGGTTACAGTTCTGGTGGCAGAGCTTTGTTCATTTATGTCCTTTTTCAGCTGCTGAGGAAGTGAGGTCTGAGCAAGATGTCTGCACCCAGACCTCCCTCCCAGAGAGGGAGGGTCTCTTTCTTGCCTCCCAGTTGGCAGCCTGTCACAGCTGGGCAGGCGCAGATGCTGTATTGATTTCTGCCCACGCCCCTGCTTGTCGCTTCACTCCTGCACCTCAAAATCACAACTTATTTTGGATCGTGTGACCTTGTCTGTGTCAGGGGACCTGTGGCTCCTCAGGACCGATGCAAATCTGCAAAATTGCCTTCCCTGGGGGGTCCACACCTGGCCCACGGGGTGGAGAGAAGTGGGACGGAAAAGCAGCGGAGGAAAGGCGAAAAAAGAATGAAAAAAAAAAAAGAGAGAGAGAGAGAATGTGGCGGAAAAATAAACCCCATGCCTGCCACTCTCGCTGAGATCCCCCATGCCACACAAGGCACTCCTGTTCTCCATGAAACCCTGCTCTTCTGGCATAAGCAGTGGGGGGATAGACTCCACACTCCAGCCCCTCTAAGTTCCCTTGAGCGGTGGGGCACTTCCTCTCCCTGCGGATCTCCATCTCCCCGCTGCTGTGGCAGAAAAACTGTCTTTGCACCTCACGGGGCACTCTCTGTCCCTGCGTGTCCCCGCTCCCCGCTGCTGTGGTGAAAAAACAGACACCAGTACCGCTGGCTCTGCTGTGTTCCTGGTTCTGTTTTGCCCCGAATCAGACCATAATCTGCTGTTATTCCCGAGGCACAAAGCACTTTCGTGCTGGGGTGTTTGCTTTCAATGGTTCGGATCTGCGGGCTTCCTCCCCCACACCCCTGTCTCTGGGGGTAAGCCTCTAGTAGCTCTCAGTTCTTTCTACCTTTTTGCCGATGGTCTTTGTCTCCCGTGGTGATCCAGAAGCGCGAAATATCACATTTCAGGCTGATTTCATGGGTGCTTACATTGGTCCTGTAGTGTTTTTTTGCTGGAATCGAGCTCACTTCAGGGAACTCCCCGAAATGCGGTCACCTGGTCTTCTGCCTTCTTGAAAAGCCCCCCACCCTTTTTAAAAGTTTTTATTTATTTATTCGACAGAGAGAAATGCAGCTAGTGAGGGAACACAAGAAGGGGAGTGAGAGAGGGAGAAGCGGGCGTCTGGCCAATCAGGGAGCCTGATGTGGGACTCCAGGATCATGACCTGAGCTGGAGGCAGATGCTTAATGACTAAGCCACCCAGGTGCCCCAGTCATCTGCCCATTTTTCAATTGGATTATTTGGTTTTTGGGTGTTGAGCTGTATAAGGTCTTTATATATTCTGGAGACTAACTCAGTATTTGATGTGTCATTTGTGAATATCTTCTCCCATTCTGTAGGCTACCTTTTAGTTATGTTGATTGTTTCCTTCACTGTACAGATTTTTATTTTGATATATTCTCTGTAGTTTAATCTTGTTTTTGTGTCTGTCTCAGGGGACCTATCTAGAAGAAAATTCCTACCATATATGTCAGAGAAACTACTGCCTCTTCTAGGATTTTTATGGTTTCAGGTCTCAAATTTAGGTCTTTAACCTATTTTGAATGTAATTTCCTATATGATGTAAGAAAAAGGTCCAGTTTAATTCTTTTGCTTGTTTCTGTCCAGTTTATCAGCACTGTTTGTTGAAAGACTTTCTTCTGTTTGCACATTCTTGCTCCTTTGTTGAAGATTAATCAATCATATAACTCTAGTTTTATTTCTGGATTTTTCTATTGTGTTCCATTCGATCTATGTGTCTATTTTTATGTCACTACCATGCTGTTCCGACCACTATAGCTTTGTAACATAACTTGAAGTGTGCAATTGTGTCTAGCTTTACTTTTCTTTTTCAAGATTGTTTTTTTCTATCCAGGGTCTCTTGTGTTTACATACAAAATTTACAGTTGTTTGTTCTAGTTTTGTGACTATTGCTGCTGGCATTTTGATAGGGATTGAATTAAATGTGTAGACTGCTTTGGGTAGACATTTTAAAATTGGCCTTCCAATCCATGAACATGGAACATCTTTTCATTTTTTTGTGTCTTCAATTTCTTCCATTACTTTTTAAAATTTATTTAAATTGATTTCTGAAGTAGAATTCAATGATTTGACACTTACATACAATACTCAGTGTTCATCATAGTGCCTTAATTAATACCCATTACCATGTAGCCCATTTCTACTTCCTACATCCCCCTAGCAACCCTCAGTTTGTTCTCAATAATTAAGCATCTCTTAAGGCTAATGTCCCTCTCTCCTTTCCCCCCTCCTATATATACATCTGTTTTGTCTCTTAGATTTCATGTACGATTGGGATCATATGATGTTTGTCTTTTTCTGAGTGACATATTTCACTTAGCATAACACACTCTCTTTACCCACAGTGTTGTGAATGGCCAGATTTCATTCTTTTTGATGGCTAAGTAATATTCCATTGAGTATATGTACTACTTTTTCTTTATCCATTCATCAGTTTTTTGACATATGGGCTCTCTCCATTGTTTAGCTATTATTGATAATGCTGCTATAAACACTAGGGTGCATGTTCCCCTTCACATCTGTTTTTCTATATCCTTTGGGTAAATACCTAGCAATGCAATTGTTGGAATGTAGGATAGTTCTATTTTTAACTTTTTGAGGAAACTTTAAACTGCTTTCCAGAGTGGCTATATCAGTTTGCATTCTGGCCAACAGAGAAAGAGTGTTCCCGTTTCTCCACATCTTTACCAACACCTGTTGTTTCTCATGCTGTTAATTTTACTCATTCTGACTAATGTGTGAGGTGGTATCTCATCATGGTTTTGATTTGTATTTCCCTGAGTGAAGTTAAACATCTTTAAATGTTCTTAACCATTTGGATGGCTTCTTTGGGAAAGTGTCCATTCACTCTTCTGTCCATTTCTTATTTGGATCATTGGGTGTTAAGTTTTGTAAGCTCTTTTTAGATTTTGGATACTAATCCTTTATCAAATATATCACTTGAAAATACCTTGTCCCATTCTGTAGGCTGCCTCTAATTTTTTTCCTCATTGATGATGATATTAGCTGTGTATCTTTAGTATATGACCTTATGAGGTTGAAGTATATTCCATCTATCCCTACTTTTTGAGGGATTTTTAAAAGAAAGGACACTGTCTTTGGTCAAATTCTTACCCTGCTTCTATTGACAGGATTATACAGTTCTTATTCTTTGTTTTATTAATGTGGTATATCATGTTGATTTGTGAATATTAAACCACCCCTGAAACTAAGGAATGAATATGCCTTGATTATAGTGAATAATTCTTTAATATACTGCTGAACTTTTTTGTTAACATTTTATTGAGAATATTTCATCAGGGATATTTGCCAGTAATTCTCTTTTTATTGGGGTCTTTCATTTTGAATGAAGGTTATGCTGGTTTTATAGAATGAGTTTGGAAGTTTTCTTTTCATTTCTATTTTTTGGAACAGTGTGAGAAATATAGGTATTAACTCTGCTTTAAATGGCTGGTAAAATACCCCCAGGAAACATCTGGTCTGGGTAATTTGTTTTATTTCTGAGTTTTGATTACTAATTCAATTTCTTTGCTAGTGACTAGTCTGTTCTAATTTTCTATTTCTTCCTTTTTTAGTATTTTTTGAACGATTTTATTTATTTATTTGACCAAGAGAAACACAGCTAGAGGGGAACAGAGACAGGGAAGTGAGAGAGGAAGAAGCAGGCTTCCTATAGAGCAGGGAGCAAAATGTGGGGCTCAATACTGGGACTCTGAGATCATGACCTGAGCTGAAGGCAGATGCTTAAAGACTGAGCCACGCAGGTGCCCCCCCTTTTCAGTTTTGATAGTTTGTACATTTCTAGGAAGTTGTTCATTTCTCTCAGGTTGTCCAGTTTTGTTTTTTCAAGATTTCATTTATTTGAGAGAGAGGGAGAGAGAGAGAGAGAGAGAGAGAGAGAGAGAGAGAGAGAGAGAGAATGAATGAGTGGGGGAGGCGCAGAGGAATAGGGAGAACCAGCCTCCCTGCAGAGCATGGAGCCCAACATGGGGCTCAATCACAGGACTCTGACACTATGACCTTAACCAAAGTCAGATGCTTAACTGATTGAGCAACCCAGGCACCCTGCTAGGTTGTCCATTCTGTGGGCATATAAATTTTCATAGTAATCTCTTATAGTTGTTTGTATTTCTGTAGTGTTGGTTGTGATTGCTCCTCTTTAATTTGTGATTTTATGCATCTGGGTCCTTTCTTTTTTATTTTTGATAAGTCTTGTTAGAGGTTTATCAGTTTATTAATACTTTGGAAGAACCAGCTTTTCATTTTGTTAATATGTTCTGGTTTTTTTTTGTTTGTTTGTTTCTGTGTCATTTATTTCTGCTCTAATCTTTATCATTTCCCTTCTGCTGGATTTAGGCTTTATTTGCTTTCCCTTTTCTAACTCCTTTAGGTATAAGATTAATTTGTGTATTTGCGATTTTTGTAAGCAGAAAATTAGCAAGGAAACAATGGCTTTGAATAATACAGTGGACCTGATAGACTTAGCAGATATATTCAGAACATTATATCAGAAAGCAGCAGAATACACGTTCTTTTGAAATGCACATGAAGCATTCTCCAGAATAGACTATATGTTAGGTTATAAATCAGCCCTAAACCTGTACAAAGTGGTTGAGAGCATAACATGCATATTTTCAGACTCTAATTCTGTGAAACTTGAAGTCAATCACGTGAAAAAACTTGGAAATACCACAAATATATGGAGGTTAAAGAATATACAACTAAGGAATGAATGGGTTAACCAGGAAATTAAAGAAGAAACTTAAAAAATATATATGGAAGGAAAAGAAAAAAAAAACACAACTGTTCAAAACTTTTGCAATGCAACAAATGCAGTCCTAAGAGGGCAGTATATTGCAATACAGACATATCTTGAGAAGCAAGACAAGTCTCTATTTTGTATCCTGCAACTTTACTGAAAACTGATGTACCAGTTCTAGCAGTTTTTTGATAAGAGTGTTTTGGGTTTTCTATATAGAGTATCATGTCATCTGCAAATAGTGAAAGTTTTACTTCTTCCTCACTGGTTTGGATGCCTTTTATTTCTTTTAGTTTGATTCCTGTGAATAGGACTTCCAGCACAATGTTGAATAAAAGTGATGAAAGTGTACATCCTTGTCTTGTTCCTGACCATAGAGGAAAAGCTTCGGTTTCTCCTCATTGAAGATGATGTTAGCTGTGGGCTATTAATAACTGGTCTTTAATATGTAGAAGTATGTTCCCTGTGCATTTAGTTTGTTCAGGGTTTTTATCATATATAGAAGTTGTATTTTGTCCAATTATTCTTCTGTGTTTAATCTCTTTTTCATTCTTTCTGTAGCTATAGCAAATATCCTTTTTGAAAAATATTTTATTTATTTATTTGACAGAGAAAAACACAGCTAGAGAGGGAACACAAGCAGGGGGAGTGAGACAAGGAGAAGCAGGCTTCCTGCTGAGCAAGGAGCCCCATGTGGGGCTCAATCCCGGGACTCCAGGATCATAACCTGAGCCAAGGGCAGATTTTTAAGGACTGAGCCACCCAGGCATCCCTACTGATTTAATTTCTTAGTTGGTATTTGGTTTGTTCAACTTTCCCATTTCTTCTTATTTCAGTTTTTGTAGCTTATATGTTTCTAGGAAATTATCCATTTCTTCTAGGTTGCCCAATTTGTTGGCATATAATTTCTCATAATATTCTCTTATAATCCCTTGTATTTTTGTGATGTTTGTTATATCTCCACTCTCATTTGTGATTTTATTTATTTGGATCCTTTCTGATTTTTTTTCTTGATAAGTCTGGATAGAGACATCAATTTTATTGCCTTTTCAAAGAAACAGATCTTGATTTCATTGATCAGTTCTAGCGTTTTTTAGTTTCCATATAATTTATTTCTACTCTGATCTATATTATTTCCTTCCTTTTCCCATTTTTAGGGTTTTTGTGTTGTTCTTTTTCTAACTCCTTTAGGTATAAGGTTAGGTATTTTAGTCTTTTCTTGGTAGCATTTATTGTTTTAAACTTCTCTCTTAAAATGTTTTTTTTGCTGCATCCCAAAGGTTTTGAACCAAGCTGTTTTCATTTTCATTTGTTTCCATGTGTTTTTTAATTTCTTCTTTTATTTTCTTGTTGACCCAATCATCTTTAGTAGTATGTTATTTAACTTCTATGTTATTGTGGTCTTTCTACAATTTTTATTGTGTTTAGCTTCTAGATTCCTAGAGTTGTGGTCAGAAAAGAAGCATGGTATGATTTCAGTTTTTTTAAATACTTTACTTTTTCAGTGTTCCAAGATTAATTCTTTATGCCCCACACCCAATGCTCCATGCAATACATGCCCTCAATACTCACCACCAGGTTCACCCATTCCACCACCCCTTCTCTCCCAAAACCCTCAATTTGTTTCTGAGTCCAAAGTCTCTCATGTTTCATCTCCCTCCCTGATTTACCCCAATTCATATTTCCTTTATTTCTCCTCTTCCTTGTTACTCCTTATGCTCCACAAGTAAGTGAAACCGTATGATATTTGACATTCTCTGTTTGGCTTATTTCACTCAGCATAATCTCCTCCAATACAGTCGATGTTGCTACAAAAGTTGGGTATTCATCCTTTCTGATGGAGGTGTAATATTCCATTCTATATATGGACTGTATCTTCTTTATTCATTCATCTGTTGAAGGGCACTTTGGCTCTTTAAGTTTGGCAATTGTGGCCATTGATGCAATGAACATTGGGGTACAAATGGCCCTTCTTTTCACTACATCTGTATCGTTGGGGTGAGTACCCAGTAGTGCAATTTCAGGGTCATATGAATTTGTTGAGACTATTTTGTGGCCTAATATGATATTTATTCTGAGAACTTTTCCATGTGCACTGGAAAAGAATGTGTATTCTGCTGTTTTCAGATGAAATGGTCTAAATACATCTGTTAAATCCCTCTGGTCTGGTGTGTCATTCAAAGTCATTGTTCCCTTGTTGATTTTCTGCTTAGGTGATCTGTCCATTGCTGCATGTGGGGTGTTAAAGCCCACTAGTATTAAAGTATTTTTATCAATCAGTTCCTTTTTGTTTATTATGAATTTTTTATATATTTATTTTCTTTTACATTAGGGGTATAAATATTTACAATTGTTAGATGTTCTTATTGGATAGATCACTTTATTATGACATAGTTCCTTTTTTCATCTCTTGTTAGTCTTTGTTTTAAAATATATATTTTCTGAGGGGCACCTGGATAGCTCAGTCAGCTAATCATTTGTCTTCAATTTGGGTCATGATCTCAGGATCCTGGGATTGAACCCCATGCTGGGCTTTCAGCTAAGCTGGGAGTCTGCTTCTTCCTCTCTCCCACTCTCTCTCTCAAATAAATGAAGAAATAAGTCCTAAAAAATATAGCTTTTCTGATATAAGTATGGTTATTCCAGCTTTCTTTTGACATCCGACTTTATGATGAATGTTTCTCCAACCTCTCACTTTCAGCTACAGGTATCTTTAGGTATAAAATGAATCTCTTGCAGACAGCATATAGATGAATTGTTGTCAACATTGTCTTCTTCTTTTCCTTCTAATTCATTCTGTCACACCATGATTCATTTGGAGCATTTAGTCCATTTACATTTAAAGTACTTATTGATACTTACATATTTATTGCCATTTTATTACTTGTTTTTGGTTATGTTGGAAGATATTTTCTGATCCTTTCTTGTCTTTCACAGTTTGCTGGTTTACTTTAGTGGTATCTTTGGATTTCTCTCTTTATCCTTTGTATATTTATTAGTGGTTTTTGTTTCTGGTTGTCATTAAGTTTGTATATGACATGTTCTGCATATAGGAGTCTATATTAAGTTCAAATAAATTATCTGCCTCCTTTTCTCTCTTTTTCTTCTTCTTCTTCCCCTGGGACTCCTATAATACAAATGTTATTATATTTGAAGGAGTCACCAAATTCTCTAACTTTGATTTCATTTTGCTTAATTCTTTCTTTTTCTTTTATTCAGCTTGATTACTTTCCTTTCTCTGTCTTCGAGGTCATTAATTCATTCCTCTGCTTCTTCCAACCTACTGTTCATTCAGCTTTCTTTTTCCTTAACTACTGAAATTTCCACTTCAATAATTTTTAATTTAAATTTATTTAGCTGACATATAGTCCATCTTGTTTTTGATATAGTGTTCGATGATTCATTAGTTGTGCATAATACCCCGTGCTCATCATATCATGTGTCCTCCTTATTTCCCATCACGGGGTTACTCCATCCTCCCACCAACCTACATTTCCACAACCCTGTTTGTTTCATGGAGTCAGGAGTCTCATATGGTTTGCCTCCCTCTCTGATTTATTTCTCTTCAGTTTTCCCTCCCTTCCCCTATTGTCCTCTGCACTATTCCTTATATTCCACATGAGTGGAACCATATGATAATTGTCTTTCTCTGCTTGACTTATTTCACTTAGCATAATCCCCTCCAGTTCCATCCATATCCATATAAATGGTAGATACTCATCTTTTCTGCTGCCTGAGTAATATTCCATTGTGTACATGAACCTTATCTTCTTTATCCATTAATCTGTTGAAGGACATCTTGGATCCTTCCACAGTCTGAGTACATGGACATTCCTGCTGAACATTGGGATGTATGTGCTGCTTCTTTACGGTGCATCTGTATCATTGGGGTAAATACCCAGTGGTGCAATTTCTGGGTCAAAGGGTATTTCTATTTTCAACATTTTGAGGAAACTCCCTACTGTTTTCCAGAGTGGCTGTACCAGCTTACATTCCCACCAACAGTGTAAGAGGGTTCTCCATTCTCCACATCCTTGTCAACATTTGTTTTTCCCTGTCTGTTAATTTCAGCCTTTATAACTTGTATAAATTGGAATCTTATTGTGGTTTTGATATGTACTTCTCTGAAGGCAAGTGATGTGCGCACTTTTTCATGTGTCTGTTGTCCTTGTCTTCTTTGAAGAAGTGTCTGTGCATATCATCTGTCCATTTCTTGGCTGGGTTTTTTGTTTTTTGGGGTGTTGAGTTGAGAAGTTCTTTATAGACCTTGGATACCAGCTCTTTTTTCTGACATGTCATCTGCAAATATCTTCTCCCATTCCAAAGTTTGTCTTGTAGCTTTGTTGACTATTTCCTTTGCTGTGTAGAAGTTTTTTATCCTGATGAAGTCCCAATAGTTCATTTTTGCTTTTGTTTCCCTTGTCTTTAGAGACATCTTGCAAGAAGTTGCTGTTTCCATAGTTGGAGAGTTTGCTGCCTGTGTTCTCCTTTAGGATTTTGATGGATTCCTGTCTCACATAGGTCTTCCATCCATTTTGAGTTTCTCTTTGTGTATGGTGTAAGAAAATGGTCCAGTTTCATTCTTCAGCAAGTGGTTGTCCAATTTTCCCAACATGATTTATTGAAGACACTGCCTTTTTTACATGGGATATTCCTTCTTGGTTTGTCAAATATTAGTTGATATAGAGTTGAGTGTCCACTTCTGGGCTGTCTTTTCTGTTCCATGAATCCATGTATCTGTTTTTATGCCAGTACTATGCTATCTTGTTGATCACAGCTTGTAATATAGTTTCAAGTCTAGTATTGTGATTACCTCAGCTTTTTTTAAATTATTTTTTTCCAACATTCTCTTGGCAAGTCGGGGTCTTTTCTGCTTCGATACAAATCTTAGGATTATTTGTTTCAGCTCTGTGATAAATGTTGATCGTATTTTGATAGGGTATGCATTAAGTGCATAGGTTTCTCTGGGCAGCATAGATATAAAAGACAAATGCAGGCACACCTGGGTGGCTCACTTGGCTGAACATCTGCCTTCAGCTCAGGTCATGATTTCTGGGTCCTAGGGCCAAGCCCTACACTGGACTCCCTGCTTAGTCGGAAGCCTGCTTTTCCCTCTCCCTCTGCCACTCCTTCAGCTTGTGCTCACTCCTTATCAAGTAAATAAATGAAAGTAAACAAAATTAAACACAATAAAAGTTAATATCAGTGTTTTTTAATAAGTAAAAAATTTTTGCCCTTATACTATGCCACCTTTAAAATGATTGTGTTGCTCTTAGGATTGATCAAAAGAAACACTCCAAAAATTGAGATGAAACCTTGTTGTGTAGCAAGATTTATGTAATATAATTAACTAAAAAAACAACCTCCCCAAATTTCTATTATTCCCTATTTATGATAGTTTTCTAAGTGGAGAAATATTTGGCTGCATTTATATAAACAATTGTATTTTGTCTCCAAAAGAAACATTGCTTCTTTAGCAGTATTCATAAATAAGCAGAATTTTTTAATTTAAATATGTGGTAGTTTCATTCTTGTAAGATAAATCACAGATGCTGGTTTTATGTCACCAACAACTCTATTGAAATAAATATAAAAACAGTATCAAAATTAAATAAGTGAATTTTTAAATATTTTATATTTTTACCCCATCTTAAAGGATAAATAGGTATTAAAATATGCCCTGGTAAGCTTCTCTCTAAAGGAATATTAAGCTAGAGAAACAATTTTGAAAAGCCACTGTGATTCTGTGATATTTTAAAAATAATACACTTAGATATTTGAAATGTCTAAATAATTTATTTCCAAATATTACATAAACACCATAGTATAGTAAGTAGTTTAAATGTGTTTATTATATTCTTTTCCTGGAGAAAAAGACACCATAAGAAAATGGCTTCTAATTTTGGAAATGCCAAATTATATATACTGACCAGGAATTTGTCCATTAACATTGGATAATTTACAAAAAAATACCTTTCTGTCCCAGAAATCCTCACAGTCATTTTTAGATAACCCCTGTGTACACAATCTGTGATACTTTTCTTTTCACAGACTTGACCTACTCTGTGTTCAAATAATTTTGTAAAGACAGCATAGGATGATTTAAAAGGAAGTTCTTTCTTTTTGTAGCTGAGAAAATTAGGGGGGAGAATAAACACACTCTAATTTAGAATATCATTTCTCTATAATTTCTATCTCAGCTGAGAAGCTGGCAATGACTAAGGAAAATCCATCCTTGACAACAGAGTTTTCATCATAGGATTTATAGATCATCCAGTGGTGAAGATTCTTCTGTTTTTGGTGTTCATTGCCATTTATCTGATCGCCATGATGGGGAATCTTGGACTGGTGGCATTGATCTTTATGGAGTGACATTTTCACACATTGATGAACAACTTTCTGGGCAATCTGGTTTTGATGGGTTCCTGTTGTTCCTGAGGCATTACTCCCAAAATGTTAGAGGACTTCTTTTCAAAGGACAGAACCATTTCCCTTTATGAATGCAGGGCACAATTTTATTTTCCCTGCTTTGCTGAAACTGCAGATTGCTTTTCCTGGCAACAATGGCTTATGATTGCTATGTGGCCATGTGCAGCCCACTGCAGTACCACACCCTGATGTCAAAGAAACTGCATTTGGTGGCTCTAGAGGCCCAGATAGCTAGTATATCCCATGATCCTTGTAGGGCTTCTATTCAGATTAACTTTCTCCAGGTCTAATCAAATCAACCACTTTTTTAGTGATATTCTTCCACTCTATAGACTCTTCTGTACTGACCCTTGCATCAGTGAACTAATTATCTATATTTTTCAATTCTGATTCAGATCTTCACCATTGTCATTGTCTTGGTCTCTTATATATGCATCCTAGTCACAATTTTCAAAATCAAGTCCAAAGACAGGAGAGGTAAAGCTTTTTCTACCTTGCATCCCACTTTCTATCTGTTTCAATGTTCTATATTTGTCTTCTCATGTATATTCGACCATTTGAAGAAGGTGATAAAGATATACTGTGACAATTTTTCATATAATAGTAATTGATTTATTAAACCATTCTGTTTATAGTCTAATAAATAAGGAGCTGATAAGTATTCTAAAAAAGTATAAAGAATTATCATATTCTTAAATAAACTTCATCTTCTTGGAAAACAGACTTTAATTTACAAAAATGTCTCATAGATAAGGGACAAAGAAAAATAAAACAGTTTTTATATAAAATATTAGTCTCTAAATAATTAGACTGTATTTGCTAAAAGATATATGGATATAGTTTCAAAATTGTCTGGCAAATCTTACTGCAAACCCCACAATTACCAGAGAAAATCAGGAGAAAACCCAATAGTACCTTTCATTACTAAATCTTTTTTTTTTTTTTTTTAGGATTTTATTTGACAGAGAGAAACACAGCTAGAGGGGGAACACAAGCAGGAGGAGTGAGAGAGGGAGAAGCAGGCCTCCTGCTGAGCAGGGAGCCCGATTTGTTGCTCCATCCAGGAACCCCAGGATCATAACCTGAGCTGAAGGCACATGCTTTAACAATTGAGCCACCCAGGCACCCCTCCTCATTAACTCTTATTACTAACATTGAATTGGGTCGGGCTGCTGTTCTAAACCTTAAGAAATCAATGTAGCATCAAATTTAAATGTCTAATTGTGTAGAAGAGTCATCTTGATTTATCTTGTCTAGCTAATGGAAAACATTATATCTGATCTTATTAGAATGTCTGAAACATTTAAAATTTCCTGGCCAGAGAATAAAATGATAATTTTCATTCAGAAAACAGACCTGGGACATACATGTTGATTAGTCTGGTGGATAGAGAGGATAGAAGCAAACTAACTAATTACAATAATCTACATTTAAATAAAAAAGTATGTAAGTCTCAAGGTAAGAGCATTCTGTTTTTTTTTTTTTAAGATTTTATTTATTTGAAAGTGAGAAACACAGGTAGAGAGGGAACACAGTGGGGATGAGAGAGGGAGAAGCAGGCTTCCTGCCAAACAGGGAGCCAGATGTGGGACTTGATCTCTGGTCTCTGGGATTATGACCTGAGCCAAAGGCAGTTGCTTAACCAATTGAGCCATCCAGGCACCCAAGAGTATTCTGTTAAAAATTAGTTGAGAAGGCAAGTAGTGATCGAATTTTTCTTAATCTGACATCTACCATTAACCAGTATTTACTTTTTTCTTGTAACTCTTACTCCTTTTCCCTCCTTTTCCTCTTCAGCTTTCATTTTCTTAATAGTTAAATTTTTTGCACTAGACTCTTAATTCTTATGGGAATTTATTTCATAAATGGCATGAACTGAGGATATAACTTTATTTGACTTCTTCTTTCAAAAATAATCCAGAGATAAAGCTCTTCTTATAAATATCCATGGAGGAATTCTTTTTTTTTTTTTAAAGATTTTATTAATTTGTTTGACAAAGAGAGAGAGATCATACACAAGTATGCAGAGAGGCTGGCAGAGAGAGAGAGGAGGAAGCAGAATCCCCACTGAGCAGAGAGCCAGACCTGGGCCTTGATCCCAGGACCCTGAGATCATGACTGAGCCAAAGGCAGAGGCTTTGAGCCACCCAAGCGGCCCCAAAGAGAACTTCTTTAAAAACCTGGCAAAATAATTCTAAAATTTTTCTAGAAAACTAATAACCAATAATCAATAAGCACAGGTTTGATGTATTATATATTAAAATTTATGATGAAATTCCAATAATTAAAATAATTTGGTTTTAAATCAAGAATCAGTAGCTAGACCAATAGAAAAAGATTATCCAAAAGTGAACTTCCATATTAAATAGGAACATTATAAATCAATCAATAAGAAAAATTATTTAATGAATGGTCCTAGGTCAATTGATTAACCATTTATCCATTCCTATTATGTTAAATGTATAAGTTCCTTCTCATTCAGAGATATTTTATAAATATAATTTATATATTTTTATTTTTTATAAACTTTTATACACAGCACTTTTTTTTATTGTTACTTAAATTTTTTTTCCCAATGTTCCAAGATTCATTCCCCATTCCCCACACCCAGTGCTCCATGCAATAGATGCCCCCAGTACCCACCACCAGGCTCTCCCATCCCTCCACTCTCATCTCTCCAAGTCCCTCAGTTTGTTTCTATGTCCAAAGTCTCTGTTGTTTCATTTTTCTCCGTGGATTACCCTGATTCCCATTTACTTTCTTCTCCCACGGTCCTCCAGGTTACCCCTCATGCACCGCAATAAGTGAAACCATGTGATACTTGACTTTCTCTACTTGGCTTATTTCACTCAGTATAATCTCTTCCAGTCTAGTCCATGTTGCTACAAAAGTTGGATATTCATCCTTTCTGATTGAGGCATTGTATTCCATTGTATATATGTACCACATCTTCTTTATCCATTCATCTGTTGATGGGCACCTTGGCTCTTTCCACAGTTTGGCAATTGTGGCCATTGTTGCAATGAACATTGGGATACATATGGCCCTTCTTTTCACTACATCTGTATCTTTGGGGTAAATGCCCACTAGTGCAATTGCAGGGTCATAGGGTACCTGTATTTTTAATTTTTTAAGGAATCTCCACACTCTTTTCCAAAGTGGCTGCACCAGTTTACATTCCCACCAACAGTGTAAGAGGGTTCCCCTTTCTCCGCAGCCTCTCCAACACTTGTTGTTTGCTGACTTGTTAATTTTGGCCATTCTGACTGGTATACACA
Source organism: Spilogale gracilis (assembly GCA_004023965.1). NCBI lineage: Eukaryota > Metazoa > Chordata > Mammalia > Carnivora > Mephitidae > Spilogale > Spilogale gracilis. The sequence continues at coordinate 45,213 of PITA01012834.1, forward strand.
GCACTTTTAACCAACTGGGAATCACTTCATGATGTTGTGAAGTAAGAATTAAATTTGATTTTTATAATAATTTATTTTATTTTTTCAGTGTTCCAAGATTCATTGTTTATGCCCCAAACCCACTGGTACTTCTAAAAGCACTGACTAACTCATTTTTACTCACCGATTTTTTATGCCTCTTTTTTGTTCATACATTCACATGTACATACATACATAGATAAATCTATTTCTAGGCTACCTAGTTTGCACAACAAAAGCAGGACATATTCCAGTAGGGAAGCCAGACATTTTTTTTTTAGAGTAATTAAACTAAATGGTATAAGTAGCAGAAAAAAAATTTCTGTTTGTACCCACAGTCAAAATGATAGGATTCAATAAGGCCCAGCTATGATTCTTTATTCAATTCTTCTTATTCTTTTTATGTGACTTCATCTATTTTATGGCTTTTAATATTATTAATACGAAATGACCCAGAATGTATATATCCAGTTCTGACATTTTCCCTAATATCCAGAGTTAGGTAATTCAAGTGACAAGCATGTCGTAGTTATTTGAATATTTTAAAGGCATCTCAAATTTAATGTGATCAAAAAACCACTCTGATTTTCCTATAAACAACGATATCCCAGTCTTCCTCTGGACAGAGAATCCTCCCACCAGCTGGGCAAAGAAGTTAGCTGTAATCCTCCATCTCTTCCTGTTTTCACATTGACCTCACAAGTTCTGTCAATTTTTTCTCTGAAATATATCTGACATGTGTGTAAATCCTTCTATTTATACTAATTTTCACACACTATGCTTCTATCTCCTGCCACTGAATAATATCAGTGGCTTCAGACTGCTCTCACTGCTGTTTTATTTCATTTTATTTTATTTTATTTCATTTTAATTTTCCTTCTTTTTATTTTATTTTAATTTTCATTTATGAATGAATTTAAAAATTAGTATCCAAAAAATGCATTCCAAAGATTATGGTCTCTGCCCCCCAAGACCTATGCATTCAGATAACAACTACTTTCTAGTTATTTTTAATATTTCTCAGAAAATATACCTTTATGCTTCTTAATATCAAAGGTACACAAACATAACTTCCTGTTATGGTAAATAAATATTTATTTATGTATTCATTTAATACCTCCCCATTTTTCTCATCCTTGATGTTATATCATGATTTTTGATATCACCAGTCTTTATTAGGAACATGTAAATATTTTCCACTGCTGAGACAACTAGAGAACCATGATTCTATTTCCTTTACTCGTGGATATTTAGGATTTTAAAAAAGTTAGTAGACTCTATTTTCCCCTCTCTTCAATTAGATCCGTCATGTATCTATCAAATATAACCCTTAAAAAGTTAACTATATTAAGAAATCCTTTGTTCTTTTTTATCCTAGAAGCTTTTCCTGGAGTACTCCATCACCCTGTTCCAGACTGGAGAGGTGGCTCTCTGGGCCTAAAGCTCAAATGCCCTGCTAAGACTTACCTTTGCTGAATTCCTGTGTTAGATATGGTTTCTAAGCTTTCTGTTGCCTTCTTCATGATCCATTCTCTCATTTTGCTAAGAGATCTCATTTCTCTGGCAGTCAACATTTAGAGTCCAGACCTGTTGCAAATGACTTTTGTTCTTTCCTCACACATAATTAATAGTTTGGTATCCACAGAATTCTAGGTTTAAAATAACTTTCTTTCTTGACCATTGAAGGTATCCTTTATTTGTATTCTAGCGAGCTGTGTTTCTTCTGAAAATATTCATGTCATTTTGGTTCACATCCCTTTGCTGCCTCTTTGGAAACTTTGACAAATAAAGCTGCCAAAGTGTCTTTAGCATTTTTAAAATTCATTTTCCTACATACTGGTAGATTGCTTTTTACTTTATTCCTTGGCTGCTTGGCTCTCTTTTTCTTTAGCCTTGCCTTTCTTTCCATTCTCTTCCTTTTATTTCTTCCTTTTTCCATCCTTCGTTCCTTGTCCTTGCTCCTTCCCGCCTCCTCCCCTCTTTTTTTTTTTTTTTGAAGACTCATAGCTTTACTTCCTCAATGAAGACAACCTGAGAATATATAATAGATACAATTCACACAGAAAAAGCAAAGAAACCTAGTTGACAGTTTTCAAAATAATCAAGATGTTTTCCTAATATCCTATGAAGATCATTAACATTTTTAAATTTATCATTATGAATTTGTAGATTTTAATGTTTTGTCAGCTTAAATCCATTATAATTATTATTATTTTCAATGCCAAAATTTTCTCATCTTTGGCTAGTAGAAACCCAACACAAAACTTAAAGATCATTCCTCAGTCTTTCTCATGAGATTACACTGGCCTCTGATAGATTTCTTGCTGTCTTGTAAAAGATGTCTAGGCTAAATGTGGGTGCTTCTTACCACAGCATGGTAGTTAGACCTTTTTAGACCAAAGAGTTAGACCAAAGAGGCCCTATGAGCAGTAATATTCAATAACTTATGGTCTATATCTCCTGTTTCTTTGAACAAACAAGAAAACAAATACACAAATATGCAGGCATAGCTAAACAATCATATTTCTCCTTCTTCCTTACTCGAGTGGTAAGGATTCCACACATGCATGTGCACACACATGTAGTGCAATCATTTTTTTTTCTTTTACTTTAAACATGACAGGAAAACAATTCCATATCAGTACATAGTGATACTCCTCTTTTCCTTTCTTTTTCAAACAGTAGGACTCTGCTATGTAAAAATTGAACTTTTTTTTATGGGTTTTTAGATTGTTTCTTATACCTAACTGATACATCTCTACTCATACCTTTACTTGTAACTTTTGAGTCATTTTGTTTTAGTTGTATCTGTTGCACAATGTACAGAGCTGAGTTTTCCTTCTGGAGCAAATCTAAAATGTTTTTATTGCAATAGGTGAATTAATTAATTTATATTAATTTCTATGACTGACCCAAACTCCTTTGTATTATTTTTTTTAAAAAATAACAACTATATTATGCTACTTTTATTGTTTATTTATATGGCTTGTTTTTCTTGCTTTTATTCTATTTCCTATTCTATTTAAGATACTTTGTATTTTCCTTTGAATTGTTACTTTTACTTTAATATCTTTATTACAGATCCAATCCTCATTTTTCTACATTTTTATGCTATTTTTGGTTTGATAGCTGTAAATAATATATCTTCAATATGACTAGTATTTGTGTGTTAGTAGACTTAGTATAAATTTAGCTCTCTACTGCTGCTTATTTAAAAAATATTATTAGTCTTTTATTTTATAAGTATTTCAGGGGAGTTAGAAAGAGAATACAGAGTTCCCTTGTTCACCTCACCCAAGTTCTGCTAATGTTAACATCTTAAACAATCATTGCACTTATATTAAAACTAAGGTGTTAATTACAGGCCTCATTTTGGGTTTTAACATTTTTTTCCCAACAATGTCGTTTTTCTGTCCCAGGATCCAGTTTGCAGTTAGTTCTATGTCCAAATTTATTTCCTTTTTTGGAAGTGAGGTGCATACAATTTTAACTTGAAGTTTCATGCTTTACTAGGATATATCTTGGAGTTTACTTTCCTGGGTCAATGATCATAAATATGTTTTAACATATACATTCAAGTTTTCTGATTTTCCCCAAATTTTTCTTGTATTATCATTTTAAATAGTATTTTGTTCCATTTTGTTCCATTATTACTTTTCTTCATCAGGTACTCCAATTTTATGTTTGAGTATATCATCCCTGATAATTTTTTTTCATACCACTCTAACTCTTTTACCCCTTTATTTGTTTCACTTTCATTCTCTCGGCTATTTCCTTCCCATTCTTCAAAGATCCCTTTACTGATAACACAGTTTCCTACCCCTTGAGGTTCTTATAATTTAGTCTTAATATCTGAAATGATTGTGTCTTTTTCTCCGTATCTTTTCTACATTTAGTCATCTTTCATCTTATATATTTCTTTTTCTCCATCTCTATTTTGCTTTTTTAATTTTTCATAAAAGGTGATTTTTTTCATATCTCTAAGTACTTGTTTAAAGATGAGGAGTTTAGGGTGGAAAAGTGTGTTAGAATTTTTCTCTTTTGATGCTTGTTTTCTGGAAATAATTTTCATCAAATGAAATATTTCTATTCATGTTTTCAATTTTCTTTTTATATTGGTGTTTGGAGAGGTAGCCTATAATTTTTCTTCCTATTTTTAAATGCCTACGTTTTCCTGCATCAGGATTGACAGATAATTCTATTCAGCAGGAGTGAGGGTATACTATAGTTTAAGAAGTTACTACTTTGGGAATAGTCCCTTCTAGTGATATAATGATATACTATTTCTTTAATAGATCGTTATCTCTGAAAGATAGGTTTGTGATGTCTGACCTTGTAATTTTCTTTTGTTTCTGTAGCAACTTGGTTGAGATATTCAAAGCAACAACTTTGCCACCACATGGCTGACTTGAAGCATGTTGCCTTGCATGTTGTCTAAGCATGGCTCCAGAATGATCTCTGTTTTGGGCAACTTAGAATCTGACAAGAACAGTAGCTTGATTAGCCTTGAAAAGTGGGTGCTTCTGCTATTAGGCACATGCATGCCTCCACCCAGCCTCTATAGCACTTGATTCATGTGCCCGTTGTGCCAACACATGAACATTGCAGATGAACAAAACTGGATGACCTCCACTGGCTGTCATTCTGTGTACTTGGTAGTTCAGTAATTTTTTGATAGTAGATGCTCCCTGGTATAATTTTACATGTAATATGAAGAACTCCACACTTCATATCCATTCCAATACATCCATCTGTATGCCTTCTCTTCAGAATTTCTGATCACATTTTAATCTGTCTCCCTCTAGGCTGTTGAACATCCAAGCTGTTACTTGCACTATGAGTCTATGCATTCTCATCTTGGACCACTTCTTTCTGTACAATGAATATAGGTAATCAGGACACTACTTTAAGGGAGGATTTCCCCTTATTGTTGACTTTTAAGGTCACCCTGAGTGGAGCTAGATTTTAGCAGCAAAGCATCTTGGCTTGCCTCAACATACCAAGCTGACTAAGAACAAAATCGGCCTTTGAGGTCAGATATGTGAGATGAGCACAAGATTGTTCAGTGAAATGTTGGAGGATAACATGGAGGTCCCAGTTACCTGTCTGTGCAACTATATATTCTCAGACTCTGCTCATGCCAGATCCTTAGATATAATGCTTTCATCTGCCAATGAATTTCTCCCGGGCCTACTTAATTTTATACTTGTTAGTCTGACTAACTCCAGCTCACAAAGGAATTCTAGCCTCTTGGTCACATATTGTCCCAATGTTGGGAGCTCTTCCTTTAGCAGAGTTTATAGCATAGTAGGATTTTTTTTTATTAGTTTATTCCCTGGCAGAGAACAAAGACACTTTAAAACCAGAAGAGTGTATGTCATGATTTTCCTATTAAAGTTTTCCATAAGTTATAATTTTGGATATTCTATATCCAGTTTATTTCCATAAATTCTAATGCAGATATTTCTAATACTTATTGGCCTGCTGAGTTAGTGTGGGCTTGTTAAAGAATGCTTTCTGGTTCTGAGACCCACTGAAAACGTGCATTCTTCTCCCATCTGAGCCAATCTCTCTGTGTGAAGCATATTTTCAACATTGTAGGATATGAAGAGATGTTTGAAAATAAATTCAAGCACACACTTGTATTTCCACATCATAGTATTAAGCTTAAAGTTAAATAAATGATATACTACATTTTTCCTGAAAATAACTACTATTTAATTAATAGTAGTGGTTTGTGGGGAGTAAACAATGTTTTAATGCTATTAAGACATAAAATTAAAATTTTAATATGATTTCTTTGGTCTAACTCCTTTTAAATTCCTCTTTTCAGGTTTTATAATGGATAATATCTTAGTATAGTGGCACATCTATCTAATTCATAGTAAGGATATAGATATATAGAACGTCTCCCAATGATCTCCTTAATATGAATGTACACCAAAATGGTTTGAAATATCTCCTCTAGAAAAGCAATCAGCAGATGAAAGGTAGTTGAAAACACAAGAGTAAATGCGATATGGGGAAAACTCTAGAATGAAAGAAGGAGGAGATCAAAGACACAATCAGGAAGAAGCATCACTCAGGGAAAAGAGAGGAACATGACCTTGTGTAAAAGACTGATATGGAGCAATCAAGAAGACAGAAGTAGAGAGAGTTACCATAAGAAGCCAGAGAAGACTTGAATAGTACCAAACGCTATACTTGGTTAAGAAAGTAGTCAAATGACTGGGGGGAAGAATATGGTGGAAGGCCAGGTGGCCGCATTTTGGGGAGTTCCCTGAAGAGAGCTCAATTCCAGCAAAAAAAAAAACCACTACAGGACCACTGTGAGCACCCATGAAATCAGCCTGAAATGTGATATTTCGTGCTTCTGGATCACCACAGGAGACAAAGACCATCAGCAAAAAGGTAGCAACAAGTGAGAGGGACCGGAGGCTTGCCCCCAGAGACAGGGGTGTGGGGGAGGAAGCCCGCAGAGCTGAACCATTGAAAACAAATACCCAACATGAAAGTGCTCTGTGAGTGGGGAATAACAGCAGATTACAGTCTGAATCAGGGTGAGACAGAACTGGGAACACAGCAGAGCCCGCCGCAAGGCAATGAGACTTTTTTTTTCTGCCCCTGCTGCCGCCACCGCCGCTGCCACCCCCACAGCCGCTGCTGCCGACACCGCCACCACTGCTGCTGCAGCTGCCACAAGAGCAGTAGGCGTGGATTCTATTTTTCCGCCGCTGCCTTTCTCTCCCGCTTCTCTCCACCCCATGGGCCGGGCATGGATGCCCCAGGGAAGGCGATTTTACAAACTTGCATGGGACCAGAGAGGCCGTGGTTCCCAGGGCACAGGCAAGGTCACACAATCCAAAAGGAGTTGTGGTTTTCGGTGTGGGAGTGAAGCAACAAGCGGGGGCATGGGCAGAGATCAATCCAACATCTGCACCTGCCCGGCTGTGGCAGGCTGCCAACTGGGAGGTGGGAGAGAGCCCTTCTCTAAGTAGAGGCTCTCTCTGGGAGGGAGGTCTGGGCGCAGACATCTTGCTCTGACCTGACTTCCTCAGCAGCTAAAAAAAGACGTAAAAGAACAATGCTCCACCACCAGAGAATTGTAACCTGATAACCTGGTTACCATTGAGATCAGCCTTAGCAAGGGGGCTGAGAGATGCAGTCCAGGTAGAAGGACTGAAACTTCGTGGCAGGCTCTGCCCCCAGAGAGCAAGCCAGAGGCTCAGAAGGACAACACTCAAACTGCAAAACCCCAAATTGGGGGAAAGGTAATTTATTAAACTCCTGGCACTGACTATAAGTACCAAAAGCCCTACAACTTTTTGATACAGTTTTCCACCTTATTTACTTTTTTAAACTTTTTTCTCTTTTTAGTTTTAAAGCTTCCATTTTAAGCTTAAAAATACATTCTCACGGTTTTTCTTCTTTCAATTTTTAACCTTCTTCTTATCACAACGTGATACTGAATACAACACCCCATAACATTTTTTTTCATTTTACCTTGAAATTTTTTCAAACACACTCCTGTATTTTCTGCTTTTGTTGTGGCCTCTATTTCCCTGTTCGCTTTCTCTGTTTTTCCCTTTCTTCACTAATCTTTCCTTTAGTCTCTCTTTTACGTGTACATGTAGTTATAAGCATCAAGTCAATCCCACATCCCTATTCAATACTACCCCTATATACAACCAGTTCTAATCTCCCTATATCTTTTGAGAGTGGGCTCCTCCAATAATGACAAGACAAACTGGAGAGCATCTGAAACACATTCCTTGCCCACAAGGAGTGTCTGCCCTCACCTTCCCACTCTAGTTTGTCAGTGTGTTTGTATAATTGTCTTTGTGTAATTGTCTTTGCTTTTGTATTATATAAATACGGATCTTGGGGGTCATATTAGTTGGGCTTTGCTTTTTGATCTCTTCATTTACCCTTGATAACCCTTTTCTTTACCCAGTAACAGTTTTGTACCATATAAATCCTACCACTGGGCCCCTCTCTGGCAGGGGTTTTTTTTTCTTGCTTCCGCTCTTCCGTTTTCTTTTTTCTTTCTCCTCCCTTTTCGGTGGCGAATTCTGGTTGCTTGAAAACCTTCCAAAAACCAATCCACCTAGATAGTGGCTGATATATTTACCCATACACCCCCTCAACCACTCCTTGCTACAATCACTCGGAGAAGGATCATCCAACAGAAGAAGAACCCCGAGACTGCAACCTCGGTCACAGAATTACTGGAAATGAACATAAACCATATGACAGAAATGGAATTCAGGGCAGCATAGTCCAAGCAATGGTCAATTTGGAAAAGAACATTAGTCTCAAAGTGGAAGCCATAGTAACAGAAGTGAAAGCTCAGGTTAGAAAGGCTATTAATGAGATGCAATCTAATTTAAATATGCTAACAGCCAGAGTAAGTGAAGCAAAGATCGAATCAGTGATTTAGAAGACAAATGGATTAAGAAGGAGGAACAAGAGAAGTCTTGGAGCAAACAGCTAAAATCCCATGAAAACAGAATAATGGAAATAAATGATGCCATGAAACGCTCCAATATCAGAATTATTGGAATCACTGAAGGAATTGAGAGAGGGAGTAGCCTAGAAGATATTGTTGAACAAATCATGGATGAAAATTTCCCAAATGTGGGGAATGAAACAAATGTTAATGTCCTAGAAGCAGAGAGGACAGCCCCCAAGATCAATGGGGCCAGAAAAACCTCCAGGCACATAATAGTAAAATTCTCGAATCATAAAACCAAAAAATATGTCTTAAAGGCAGCTAGGAGAAAGCGATCCCTTACCTATAGAGGGAGGACCATCAAAATAACGTCAGACCTTTCCACAGAAACCTGGCAAGTCAGAAAGGCCTGGCAAGACATATTCAGGAAGTTACATGACAAAAATATGCAATCACGGATAATGTATCCAGCAAGGTTCACTTTCAAAATGGAAGGAGAAATAAAGAGCTACCAAGACCGCCAAGGTCTAAAAGATTATGCAACCACCAAGCCAGCACTACAAGAAATAATAAGAGGGGTTCTATAGAGGTGAAACGAACCCAAGAACACACAAAAGAGAAATTTACAGAGGTAATCTATAGAAACATGAACTCTATAGGCAACATGATGTCAATACAAACGTGTCTATAAATAATCACTCTCAATGTGAATTTAGGCTTAAACACTCCAATAAAAAGACACAGGGTTGCAGACTGGATAAAACGACAGAACCCATCCATATGCTGTTTATAAGAGACTCATCTTGAATCTAAAGACACTTCCAGATTGAAAGTGAGGGGATGGAGGACCGTCTTTCATGCCAATGGACCCCCAAAAGAAAGCCAGGGTAGTGATTCTCATATCAGAAATATTGGATTATAGTCTAAAGACTGTAGTCAGAGACACAGAAGGACACTACATCATTCTTAAATGGTCTATACATCAAGAAGTTCTAATAATTGTAAATATTTATGCCCCTAACATGGGAGCAGCCAATTACATAAGCCAACTGTTAAACAAAATAAAGAATCATATTGATGCAAATACACTAATCGTAGGAGATCTTAACACACCACTCTCAGCAATGGACAGATCATCTAAACAAAAATCAACAAAGAATCAAGGGCCTTTAATGACACATTGGACCAGGTGGATCTCATCAGTATATTCAGAACATTCCACCCTAAAACAGCAGAATACTCATTCTTCTTGAGTGCACATGGAACTTTCTCCAGAATAGACCATATACTACGTCACAAATCAGGGCTCAACCAATACCAGAAAACTGAAATTATTCCCTGCATATTCTCTGACCACAATGCCGTGAAACTGGAACTCAACCACCATAAAAAGTACAGGAGAAAATCAAACACTTGGAAACTAAAGACGATCCTGCTCAAGAATATGTGGATGAACCAAGAAATCAAAGAACTGAAAAACTTCATGGAAACCAATGATAATGAAGATACCTCAATCCAAAACCTATGGGATACAGCAAAGGCAGTCCTAAGGGGGAAAATCATAGCCATCCAAGCATCACCAAAAAAATTTGAAAAATCCCTAATACACCAAATCTCTCACACCTTAAAGAACTGGAAAATCAACAAAAAATTAAACCAACCCCCCACAAGGCGGGAAATAATAAGGATTAGAGCAGAGATGAACGAATCAGAAAATAGAGATACAGTAGAATGCATCAATGAAACTAGAAGCTGGTTCTTTGAAAGAATCAATATGATCAATAAACCATTGCCCAAACTAACCCAAAAGAAAAGGGAGAAGACCCAAATTAACAAAATCATGAATGAAAGGGGAGAGATGACAACTAACACCAAGAAAATAGAAACAATCTTCAAAAATTACTATCAACATTTATATGCCAATATGTTTAACAACCTAGAAGAGATGGATACATTCCTAGAAACCTATAATCCTCAAAGACTGAAACAGGAAGACATTGACGATCTGAATAGACCTATATCTAGTAACGAGATTGAAGCAGTGATCAAAACCCTCCCCAAAAACAAGAGTCCAGGCCCAGACGGATTCCCTGGGGAATTCCACCAAACATTCAAAGAAGAAATAACACCTATTCTCCTGAAGCTCTTTCAGAAAATAGAAGCAGAAGGAAAACTTCCAGACTCTTTCTATGAAGCCAGCATCACTCTAATCCCGAAAGCAGACAAAGACCCCATCAAAAAGGAGTGATATCTGACCAATATCGCTGATGAATACGGATGCCAAATTCTCAACAAGATCCTTGCTAACAGGATCCAACAATACATTAAAAAGATTATCCACATGACCAGGTGGGTTTATCCCAGGGAAGCAAGGGTGGTTCAACACTCGCAAAACAATCAACGTGATAGAACAAATCAATATGAGAAGTGAGAAAAACCACATGGTACTCTCAATTGAAGCAGAAAAGGCATTTGACAAAATACAACATCCGTTCCTGATCAAAATTCTCCAAAGTATAGGGATAGAGGGAACATTTCTCAACCTCATAAAATCTATCTATGAAAAACTCACAGTGAATATCATCCTCAATGGGGAAAAACTGACAGCCTTTCCTCTGAGATCAGGAACAAGGCAAGGATGCACACTCTCACCACTATTGTTCAAGATAGTGTTAGAATTCGTAGCAACAGCAATCAGGCAACAGAAAGAAATAAAAGGTATCCAGCCTGGCAAAGAGGAAGTCAAACTCTCTCTCTCTCTTCAGATGACATGATATTCTATGTGGTAAACCCAAAAGACTCTACCCCCAAAGTACTAGAACTCATATAACAATTCGGTAATGTGGCAGGATACAAAATCAGTGCACAGAAATCAGTTGCATTCTTATACACTAACAATGAAAAAATAGAAAGGGAAATCAGAGAATCGATTCCGTTTACTATAGCACCAAAACCTATACGAGAGTTAGGCATAAACCTAACCAAAGAAGTCAAGGATCTGTACTTGAGGAACTACAGAACACTCATGAAAGAAATTGAAGAAGACACAATGAGATGGAAGAGCATTCCATGCTCATGGATCAGAAGAATAAACATTGTCAAAATGTCTATACTGCCCAGAGCAATCTATACTTTCAAACCATTCTCATCAAAATTGCACCAACATTTTTCAAAACGCTGGAACAAACAATCCTAAAATTTATATGGAACCAAAAAAGACCTCGAATCGCTAAGGAATTGCTGAAGAGGAAAAGCAAAATTGGGGACATCTCATTACCTGACTTCAGGCTTTATTACAAAGCTGTGATTACCAAGACAGCATGGTACTGGCACAAAAACAGAGAAATAGACCAATGGAACAGAGTGGAGATCCCACATATGGACCCACAAATCTATGGTCAAATCATCTTTGACAGAGCAGGAAAAAATATCCAGTGGAAAAAAGACAGTCTCTTCAATAAATCGTGCTGGGCAAATTGGACAGCTACATATAGAAGAATTAAACTAGACCATTCTCTTACACCACACACAAAGGCAAACTCGAAATGGACGAAAGACCTCAATGTGAGGCAGGAATCCATGAAAATCCTGGAGGAGAACATAGGCAGCAACCTCTTTGACATCGGCCACAGCAACTTCTTTCAAGACAAGTCTCCAAATGCAAAGGAGACAAAAGTGAAAATGAATTTCTGGGACTTCATCAAAATAAAAAGCTTCTGTCCAGCAAAGGAAATAGTCAACAATAAAAGAGGCAACCCAGAGAATGGGGGAAGATATTTGCAAATGACACTACAGACAAAGGGCTGGTATCCAAGATCCATAAAGAACTACTCAAACTCAACACCCAAAAAGAAGATGAACACATCGAAAATGGGCAAGAGACGTGAAGAGGCCCTTCTCCATAGAAAGTATACAAACAGCTAACAGACACATGAAAAAATGTTCAGCGTCACAAGCTATCAGGGAAATTCAAATCAAAACCACACTGAGATACCACCTTACTCCAGTCAGAATGGCCAAAATTAACAAGTCAGCAAACAACAAGTGTTGGAGAGGCTGCAGAGAAAGGGGAACTTTCTTACACTGTTGGTGGGAATGTAAACTGGTGCAGCTGCTTTGGAAAACAGTGTGGAGATTCCTTAAAAAATTAAAAATAGAGCTACCCTATCTCCCTGCAATTGCACTAGTGGGCATTGACCCCAAAGATACAGATGTAGTGAAAAGAAGGGCCATATGTACACCAATGTTCATCGCAGCAATGGCCACAATCGCCAAACTGTGGAAAGAGCTAAGGTGCCCATCAACAGATGAATGGATAAAGAAGATGTGGTACATATATACAATGGAATACTATGCCTCCATCAGAAAGGATGAATATCCAACTTTTGAAGCAACATGGACTGGACTGGAAGAGATTATGCTGAGTGAAATAAGTCAAGAAGAGAAAGTCAAGTATCACATAGTTTCACCTACTTGCGTTGCATGAGGGGTAACCTGGAGGACAGTGGGAGAAGGAAAGTAAATGGGAACTAGCGTAATCCAGAAAACGAAACGAAACAATAGAGACTTTGGACAGAGAAACATACTGAGGTCTTGGAGGGAGGGGGGGAGAGGGATGGGAGAGCCTAAAGCATGGAGCACAGGGTGTGGGGAATGGGGAATGAATCTTGGAACACTGGAAAAAAAATTAAGTAACAATAAAAAAAAAGAAGGTCAAATATTCTTTGGGGTTGGCATTTAAAGATGGTTGTTTCCTTGGAGAGAGGGTTTTACTAAACTAGCAGAGCTGAGAAAATAAAAGGGGAAGGAATCAAATAGGACAGTTTCTATTCTATTTTCCCATTCTTTGTATATTACTTGTGTGTCTCCTTCTGTAGGTCTGAGTAAGTTTCAGCCACTCCAGTTACTGTCCTTTTTTTAAAATTAGGTGTCGCTCCTTTAGGACTTCAGGCTTTTATGCTTGGTTCCCTCAGTCTACTGCTTTTCCTCAGGTTATTCCCCAATTATTATCCTGCTTATCCTATAAAGTTATCTGAAATTTTACTTCCACCAGAAAATCTTTCTTTTTTCCTCCACGTCAACATTCACTTCCCTCGCTGTATTTTTATGTAACATATTTACACTTTATTATATTACAGCCTAAACTGCACACTAGTTAGCATTATAGGTGCCTGCTTTCTACCCACTAGATGATGAGCTTCTTGTCAAGAGCCACATATAAAAACTCAGAACTTATCCCTACCATTTTCACATTCTGTGCACACTCCCCATTGTCTTTTGAAATACCCTGCATATTAAAAATACTTGTAAAGTTAAACAGAACGGAAATTTTAGCAGTTAATGCAGCATGTACTGAGGACCTAGCTCAATTTGTTGTCGGTTTCTCAAAAAGATGCATGACATAACTGGTGACTTAATATTTAGTAAAGACTTTTACAATCAATATACATATGAGTCACATTTGATATAGTAGTGAATACATTATAAAACAATTAAGTATCTTGAAAATAAGGAAAAGAAAAAAATCAAATCTATTTAAAGGACCTAGGAAAGTTCTCATGGAGGCAATCTGATTTGAGCTCAAGGATGAGTAGCATTGAGATGGAAGGAAAGAGAAAAGGAGCTTTAGATGAGGGAAACATTTTAAGTGAATTTTCTGAAGCAACTGCACAGAGGGAAAGTGAAGGGTTACACATGGACAAGTATCCTGATGTAAGAGGAAGAAAGCAAAGTGAGGGATAAGACTTAGGCTGACTGTGGAGGATCTGAAAGACCAAAATAAGAAAAATGGATTTGGGGATGCCTGGGTGGCTCAGTCAGTTAAGCATCTGCCTTCAACTCATGTTATGATCCTGGAGTTCTGGAATTGATCCCCAGAGCCCCATGTCCAGCACTCTGCTTAGTGAAGAATCTGACTCTCCCTCTCCTTCTATTCCCTCTGCTCCATCTCTCTCTCTCACTCATTCTCTCTTTCTCTCAAGTAAATAAGTAAAGTCTAAAATGAAACAGAAACAAAAAACCTTAAAGAAAGGAAAAATAAATTCACACATTAATAAGAGACAGTTGCAAATTCCTGAGCAGTAATCATTCTTTTTTAATTCATTCAACAAATATTTTTTAAACACTACGAAATACCACAGTTCAAGGTGTTAGAAATGAAGGAATGAGTATAACAGGGTAATCCCTTCACCTTCTCTCTATAGCTAATTGTAGCAGGGGGCAACAGGTGATGGATTATAGACATACTCTATATAGTATTTTTAATAAACTAAACTTTATTAATTATAGAGTATATTTATATGATCTATTGAGTGAAGGGGGAAACAGGTAAGAAAGATAAAGGAATTGAGGTGACCTGAAAAGAAAAGAGAACAACTCAGTTAATCATATGTGGGGCTAAATAGTAACAGCAAAGTTTCCATGAGGGTTTTGCAATACATGGGAACAACTTCAACTCAGAGTGAAGGAGTTGATGAGCCTAGCTAACTCTCCCACACCTTTTGTTCTCCTCTCTAAATGC
>PITA01012835.1:0-60064 GCA_004023965.1 Spilogale gracilis
CCCATGTGCTCAGCCTTCTTGGCCCTGCTGCATACACAGCGGTCACCAGCCCTTGGTTCCACTGAGTCAATGGCTTCCTATGCAGCCTCCCCGCCCAGAAGCACCAGAGCCCCTCTCAGACACCCCCCCCTTTTTTGTTTAAGATTTTATTTATTTATTTATTTGACAGAGACAGAGATCACAAGTAGGCAGAGAGGCAGGCAGAGAGAGAGGAAGAAGCAGGCTCCCCACTGAGCAGAGAGCCTGTTGCGGGCCTCAATCCCAGGACCCTGACTGAGATCATGACCTGAGCCAAAGCAGAGGCTTTAACCCACTGAGCTGCCCAGGCGCCCGACACCACTTATTTTTGAGGGAGGCAGTTTAAGTGGAGCGATTACAAACTCGGGGGCTCACTCATTTGACTTGAGTTCCGGTCCCCATTCCACCACCTCTTTGTGGCATGATGACCTAGGTGAGAACGAGAAGCCGGTGTGCCTCAGTTTTCTCATCTGTACAAAGGGGTGATCCCAGCTTCATGGGCCAGGCCAGTGACCCATGCCAGAGCCCACTTTGTGACAAGGAGAGCCGTGTGCACATGTGTCCTGTCCGAGGCCGGGAGGGATGCTCCCGATCACAAGGGCTGGACCCTACGTAGCTTCAGACGTCCCCTCTCTGTACCCAAGCTCCTCGGTGACCACAACTGCCTCACCCCTTTTCCTCTCTCCCTATCACCCATGCGCAGCAGCACCCCGGCTTCCGGCCCCAGCTCCAGCCACACCAGGGGCTCAGAGAGGTGCCTGGGGCATGGACTTCGAACCTTCTGGCTCTGCGGTTCCCCCCACCGCCCTGTGCTCTGCAATCCCCAGGCAGGCCAGAGGGAATTCAGGAAGTTATATCATATTAATGAGGGATGATGCCTGGCGGGCTGACGTCCTGTGGCAGCATCAGGGGAGTTGAGGGGCGGGGCAGGGCAGCTCTGGTTCCTGAAGCCTCCTGCCCCCCCCCCCCCCGGCTTCCTGTCCCCACCAGGGACCATTGAGCAGTCAGGAAGTCCACTCAGCTCCCAGGCCCAGTGTGGCCTGGCCCCTCATACCCTGCCCCCCTCCAGGCCTCAGTTTACCTCCCTGTGCCCCCGGGGGCCGGGAGTGCTCACAACGCTGGCATCTGTCCTATGCTCTGGGGCAGGTGGGAATGGCAGGGACTGTAGCAAGAGGTCTCCCGGGCTGGTGTCAGTGCTGGACCCCCTCCACCCATTTTCCAGGAACCCTGGCATCCTGCCCATCTGTGACCACACCCACAGCTGGGCCACAAAGGGTTCCTCTTCCCTCAGGTGCCTTGGGGTGAGAGGTCACCCCAGCTGGGCTATGCGGGGGTGGTTTCCAGGGTTGAGAGTGGGGGAACTGTGGGAAAGAACAGCTCAGGAGGGTGAATCAGCCTCCCTCCTCCTCTCCCATGTCTTGAACAGGACTCAGGCATCCCAAGAAGGACCGTGGATGGGGCAGAGGAGGGAGGACACCCAGAGACTACCAGGAATGACCAACACAGTGCCTGGGAGGGGAAGAAGACAGGCACCCGGGAGGAGGCATGCAAGGGCGTGCTGGACACGTGAACTTCAGGCGTGTGACATTAGTGGGGACTGTAAAACTGAAGTGAACATTTTTTTTAATATTTTATTTATTTATTTGACAGAGAGAAATACAGCTAGAGAGGGAACACAAGCAGGGGGAGTGAGAGAGGGAGAAGCAGGCTTCCCGCCGAGCAGGGAGCCTGATGTGGGGCTCGATCCCCGGTCTCCAGGATCATGACCTGAGCCGAAAGCAGTTGCTTAACTAACTGAGCCACCCAGGCGCCCCTGAAGTGAACATTTTTTAAAACTATTTTTATTTAGGGCGCCTGGTGGCTCAGTCGTTAAGCGTCTGCCTTCAGCTCAGGTCATGATCCTAGGGTCATGGGATTAAGTCCCACATGGGGAAGCCTGCTTCCTCCACTCCCTCCGCTTGTGTCCCCTCTCTCGCTGTCTCTGTCAATTAAATAAATAAATAAAATCTTTTTTAAAAAAACCTATTTTTATTGGGGCACGTGGGTGGCTCAGTTGGTTGAGCCACTGTTTTCGGCTCAGGTCATGATCCCAGAGTCCCAGGATCAGCTGGGAGTCCCGCATTGGGCTCCCAGCTCTGCAGGGAGTCTGCTTCTCCCTCTGACCTTCTGCTTTCTCATGCTCTTTCTCACTCTCTCTCTCTCAAATAAATAGATAAAATCTCAAAAATATATATTTTTATTTACTGAGACTTGTGGGTGGCTCAGTTGTTAAGCTTCTGCCTTCGGCTCAGGTCATAATCCCGGGGTCCTGGGATTGAGTCCCACATTGGGTTCCCCACTTGGCAGGAAGCCTACTTCTCTCCTACTATCCTGCTTGTGTTCCCTGTCTCTCTGTGTCTCTGTCAAATAAAATATTTTTTGAAAAAGAATATTTTATCTATCTATCTATCTATCAATCATCTATCTATCTATCCAAGGTTGGGAAGAAGCAGAGTGAGAGGGACAGGAAGACTGCCCGTTGAGTGTGGAGCCTGACAAGGGGCTCAATCCCAGGGCTCCAGAGATCATGACCTGAGCTGAAACCAAGAGTCAGACGCCCAACGGAGTGAGCCCCTGGGCACCCTGTAAGTGAGCATTCCGGTAGCACTGGGAGTATGTGTGCTTGTGGGCACAGTGCCGGTGAAAGGGCATAATTTCCTCCACTGCTTATTTGTACATTTGTGTCCATTTGTGCACCTCATTGTGGGTCTGTGCCTGCGTGGTTATTGTGGGCTCATGGGCTTCTTTATGGCCGTGTCTCCGGGTGCGTGCTTGCGTGCGTTTGTGCGTGCGTGCGTGTGTGTGTGTGTGTGTGTGCGCGCGCGCGCTCGAGGAAGGGCTGTCTGGCAGAGGGAGAAGAGGGCAGCTTTGGAAGCACCCTTCTGCCCCTCACCAGTCACTTGCTATGAGACCCTGGAAAATGACTTCTCCTGCCTTGGCCCCGATGTTCTTTGTCACGTGGCTGCCTTGCCCCTGTTGGGGTGTGGTGTGAAGATTAGGGACCGGTTTCCCTCTGTCTGCCTCCAGGAAGCCCTCAAACCAGCTGCTGGCATTGTTATTATTTGTTCAACAAACTCTCACCCACTTCCAGGGTGGCAAGGGTGGGGGACGCAGAGGGGCTCGGTGGGCACCATCCAATGGACGCCTGTTCCCGCGGACGGGCAGAGCAGGAGCCTGGGCATGGAGGTTCTCCACTGAGTCACCCACAGCCCTGGGTCTCTCCCACGCCTGCTTCCGTCTAGAACCTCCAGGCCTGCTTCTGGACCTGCCCCTGAGCTAAGACCCTGCTTGCCCAGGGCTTGACCTTCTCCTGACTCCCTGCTGTCCTGGCCCTGCCCTGGGACAAGGTTGGCCCCTCCTCGTACCCCGCTCGCACCCTCCACAAGTACACGCGCTCATGCCCAGCCCACCAGCCGCTCACACCTGCCAAGACTACCTGCCCACCTGTGCCCTCCCGCTGATGCAGGAAGTTACCGTGTGTCCACCCTGCATCGGCAGGGGCCAACACGTTCAGACAGAGGCCTTTTGTCTCTGCCCGTCCCCCTTTCCTGAGCCCAAGTGGGGTGTTGCCTACCTATCAGCCTCTGCTTCTCGTCCCTGCTCCAAGGGGCTCTGCTCCTACCATCCCCCCTGCCTTCTTTGCCTGGGCCTGGGCCTGGGCCCCTCCCCTGGGATACCCTCACTTCTGCCTTTCAAGCCCCCTTCCAACACCTCCAAGCCCTCCTGAACCCTCATCCATCAGCGTCCACTCCAGCCTCAAGCCCCAACTAGTCAGGTAATGTCACTGCCCTGTGCCTGATACCATGTATGGGAATAAACAGAGTCCTTTGGGGGGGGGGTCATCCACTTAATTAATCCAAGAATTAAGTGAGGTGGAGCTTCAGAAACAGGACTCCGATAAGTGATGGTCATAACTGTGGCTCGGGGGCCACCCCTCCCCCAGACTCCCTCAGCAGAGCCAAGCACCCCTCAGAGCACATGGGGTACAAAGGACAGATAGCTGCTGGGAGGGGCACCTAAGGCCCGTCACAGTTTGGGGTGAAGTGGGAGGGGACTGCTAGCAACAAGCACTTCTCCAGATGGTCGCCCCTCTGCCTCTTGGCCCAGCTCCGACCCCAGAGCTGACCTCACAGCGGAGGCTGGCCGGAACACAGTGGGTAACCAGAAGCTAACAAGATTACCCAGATCTGCGTGCATGATGCTGGCCACCCAGGACCTGTCCTGTCTGGCTCATCTGGCACCCACCCCCACCCCCGCCTCCCTCCAACACCTCCTCCAGGTAGACCTCCTTCCTGCCCGTCCTTCCTTCCCGACCCTGGGTCAGCCAGCCCCCTTGCTTCTCTTGACTTCCATTCCCCAAGACCAGGAATGTGAAGGACAAAGTATCCACACTACACAGCCCCATGGTTCCAGGGCTTAAAGGGTCTAAATCCCGACTATCCAGGCTCAAGAAATCCTAATACTCCTGAGGTGCAGAGCTCTGGATACTAGCCAGTAAAGGAAGAGGATTCTGGCCCCACAGGGTCGAAAGACTCCAGAATTCCAGCCCTCTGAGGTCCTGAGATTCTAGATTCCTCTGCATTTCAGGTTCTAAGATGCAAGGATGCTGGGTCTGAGAAATTCCAGAATCCTCTGGCAACTTTCCTCACAGCGTCCCTCCTCCCCCGCACAACCCACCCCCCTCAGTTCATCCTTGGCTTTCTCTGTCCCTGGTGTCCCCCGGGGCTCCCACAGACATGATGCAACTCGCCTGGAGCCGGCTAAGAGGGGTGGGAGGCAGAAGGGAGATGTAATTACAGCCGCTCCTGCCTCAACCCAACAGGCAGCCCAGAGTTGGGGCCCAGGGGACCCTAATCCAATGTGCATAATGGAGCACTTGCCAGAAACACACATGGCCCAGTGAGCAGGCTCCATCCAGATCCAGGGGTCCACTCCCTTAGCCCCAAGCTGGGGAGTGCAGGTGTTACTCTGGAGAAAAGAGGAAGTGGGGGTGAGGAGACAGAAGGGGGTCTCTAACTCCTTAGCCCTCCAGCCAACCTGGTAAAATGACTGACCAAGCCCACAGCTCACCCACTCCGCATCTCCTTTTCCTTTAAAACTTTTTAAGTATTTATTTGACAGAGACATAGAGAGAGCCTAAGCAGGGGGAGCAGCCAGCAAAAAGAGAAGCAGTCTCCCACTGAGCAGGGAGCCCAACGTGGGGCTCAATCCCAGGACCCCAGGATTGTGACCTGAGCCGAAGGCAGACACTCAACGACTGAGCCACCCAGGTGCCCCTTCATCTCATTTTCAACAGACATTCAAGACATGACATGTTCCACTCTAAGAAGCCTCCAACTCAGGATGATAAGTAGCACCTGGCACTCAGCCTTCTTAAGCAGGAGACATTAGGCCATGGTGGTGACTTCGGTGATTGGAAAACCCAGGTCCCACCTCCCAGCCTCTGGTCACTCTGAGGGGTACACAGGTCTGAGGTCCACCAACTTCCACTTTGGGAGAAGCTGGAAATAAGGGCTTTAAGTGAAGGACTCCTATTTTTCCATTTGGCCACCAAGTCAAGAATATTTTTTAAACATTATATAGACCAAAAGTAGAGAACCAAAAATAAATGAATAAATAAAAGACAAAATAAAATAAATAGAACTGCAGGCTATAAATGTCTGGTGGGCCACCTATGTGTGAAATGGGAAACACAGGGCAGGAACCAGACCTGTCACAGTCACCCCTGTGTCCCCAGGAAAAATAAATAACTGTTGAAGGAAAGAATAGTACACATTAATTTGTCTCCTCCCTCTAGCTACATTTCTCTATCCTCCTGGTCCCCAAGTTTTATTACCATCCTCTCTCAGCTCAGATGTCCCCTCCTCCAGGAAGACCTCCCGGATTGCTAAGCTGAGTCAAGTATACCCTCTGAGTGCCAAGGACAGAGCAGGTGAGAAGGGTGCGACAGGCACAGGGGCTCCTAAAAACTACAGCCCCAAAGAGGAGACAGGCCAGTTCAGGGGTTCGTGGGTTCAGCGCTGGAGGCCACAGTCTTCACCCCATTACCTCCTAGTTGTGTGACTTGGAATAAGGGACCTCCTTTGGCTCAGTTTCCTCATCTGCAAAATGCATACTATTCAGGCAGTCAGCTGCCTTCTGAGGCTATTGGAATGATTAAATAAATTCAGCATCGTGGTGTGCTCAGTGGAGGTTAGAGACCAGAGAGCTCATTTCCTCCGGCACAATCCTCTGCACCCACACACCACGCCTCCCCCACACCGCACATCTTCACCCCCCAACACATCCCTCACACACTCAGAAGGGATGAGAAGGGACACAGGTTCCCCCATGATGGCCCCAAGTTCTGGGCGTGCCTCAGTTTCCCCAAAAGCACAGGTACCACCATAGTCACTACGTTTATTGGATCCATAGTTTGGCAGGGGAGGGTAAGCGGTCGGGAAGACTCAGAGCAGGACGCAAAAGAGGCGCTTGTCGCGGAAGGGGTTCTCTGCGGCGGGTACCGGCGTCACCAGCGGGTCATCCTTAGCGTGCGTCTCGCAGAAGGCGAGGAGCTCGGCGGCCGCCTGCGACACCTGCGGGCGCCCTCGTGCTGTCAATCCGTCAGCAGCCCAAGGCCCCGCCTTTTGTCCGGGTCCGCCCCCACCCCCTTCCCGGGACCGCCCCTTTATGACCACGCCCCCGGGCCTAGCCCCGCCCCCGGGCCCTGCCCAGTTCCGAAAGGAATCTTCCAATGGACACCACCCAGTAGCGCCCCGTCCAGACCCCAGCCCCGGAGACCCCGCCTTCCTCCCCACCCCACCCCGCACCTTCATGCGGTCGATGTTCACCTCCAGCTTCAGCTGTTCCACCGTCTTGCGGGCCTCCGCGATCTTGGCCATGTTGTTGGACATGGCTGAAGGCGGGGAAGATTTTAAAAGCCCGAAGTGGCGGAAATCGGGAGTGCCGAGAGGGTTAGGCTAGGGCAAGTCTGGGTCCCCAGGTAAGGGTGGCAGTGATAGTGGGACCCGGCGACAGGGTGGATGGAAGAGCGTATGAATGGGGTGCCCAGTAATGGAGGGAGGGACAGGAAAACAGAGGAAAAAGGAGAAATGAAGAGACGTACAGATGGAGACCAAGAGGCAGGCCAAAGGAGGGACAGAGGAACAGGGAGGAGGGGGCAAGGGAAGATGGTGGAGGGGTACGTAGGATGGGGTCCCTAGAGGCAGGTGGAGGGAGGGATGGAAGAACAGGGCCACAGGTGCTGGATCGGGATCCAGGTGTCCTCAGCCCCCTTGGGGATGAGCAGGAGCTGGGAAGGGGGCCCTCCCCAGGCCAATTAGCCGTGGCTCCCGGGAGAACAAGGAATTAAGATCTCCGCGGGAAAGGCGCAGAGGGGGCCTCATTAGGGCCTTGGCAGCAGCTGCCCCCTCCGGCCCCCTTGGGGAGCTCCCCCACCCCAACCCTGGCCACCTCAAAGGCTCCTCTGCTCATTAGCAGCCAGAGAGAGAGCTGGGGGAGGGTGGCGTGCATAACCCAGGCACGACTGGGAGGGGGCAGAGAGGGTGGAGGGACAAATGGAGGGGCAGAGGGAACGACTAAGTGATAGAGGGATAGACTGAGGCCCGGAAGAAATAAAAGAGACTGGGGCAGGGGAGAGAGAGATGAAGGGATGAAGCAGCAGAAGGAATGGAGGGAGAGAAGGACAGATAGAGGGGTAAAGAAAGGGACACAGTGATCCAGGGGGACAAAGGGACAGAGCAGGGACAGGCAAGGGGAGGTGGAGGGTGTTCAAGGGATGGAGTGAGGGGGTGGGAAAGGAGAGAGAGAGGGACAAATGGAGGGGCAGAGCGAGGCACAGTGGGGATAAAGTGATAGAGAGAAGGGATGGGGAACAGAGAGAGGGAGACTTTAGAGGGGCTGGAGGAGAGACAGGGTGATGGAGACGCAGAAGTAGACAAACATTCATTCACTCATTCATTCATTCATTCATTCTCAGGTGGGCAGACCGAGGCTGCGATGGGGCAAAGGGAGTAGCTATGCGGTGGAGACCCGAGCCTCCTACCTGTTGCTGCTCCAGGTCGGGATGGCAGGCAGGTGGCAGTGGCGGGGAGAAAGCGTCTGGGTCCCCCCCACTCCAAGTCCCGCCCCGCCCCCTCCCCCGGGGTGCAGACCCTGAGGGCCCGCCTCCTTCTGCTGTCGCCACCGCTGTCCCCTGGGCCCTGGCCACCTGGGGTCTTTCTCTGTGGGTCCCCTCTCTATGTCCATCCCTTTCTTTGTCTTTTTGTTTCTGTGTCTCTGTCGCTCCTGTTCTCTATGTCTCTTGCTCTCCCCCTTTCTCTCTCCCAGTCACCCCTCTCAAGTCTCTGCCTCGGCCTCCCCGTCTCTGTCCCTCTGGAACACACACACACACACACACACACACACGCACTCACAGGAAGAGACAGTCTCTCCCTGCGTTCCCCACACGTTGTACTTATTCCACGTCGCACAAACCTCTCCTATGAGTCCAACATGGCCTGTCACTCCATCACACATGCTCTCCCACCCTGTCACAGCTGCCACCTGTGTCACCCGACCCCAGCCCTTCACACAGAGGTGCATACTACCTCACTGCCTCACTACCGACCCGCACGCTCCACACACAGGGTCCTACAGTGCCACCACCACGGAGCCCCTCAAAATGCCACACCGGTCTCTCACAATCTCTCAGAGGGTGGCACATCATCACCCATGCCACCTGGCACAAGCACAGATATCCCATCTCAGAGTGTTCCATGTGCAAACAGAATTTCACCCAGTGTCACACGCAATCTCTTGAGATGTCTGTCACACACATTCATGTGCAGCTGAAACTTCGGACTCACACCTGACAGCAACTTCGCCCACACTTTGTCAGGGTCTCACACGGTGACATGGAATTACTCAATATCTTTGTTGAGCACTGTCACGTAACATTCTGTGGTGTTACACAATGACACATAGTCACAGGTCCAGTGCCCGCCCCACATACAGTCAGGCTCACTCTTGCACAATCTCCTGTTTTCACACACAATCTTACACAGTCCCTCACAGAGTGTCCCTCACACACACTGTCATGCACACAAGCTGCTGCTGAGCCTCGCGCAGTCCACACCATACACAGCTGTCCCTAGCCTCACCCCTCAGTCTCATGTGGCGCACACACTTACGGGCACAAGATCTCGCTCACCTTCTCATCTCTGAGTGCCCCACACAGTGACACACGCCCTTACATGCTGTCACAATGCCGTGACAATCTCTCGCTGTCCCACTCGATCTGTGTCACATAGAGACATACAGTTTCTCACAGCCCATCATGTAACTGATATATACTGTCAGACTCACATGGTCCCTTTGACACCCCCATTCCCCCTGGAGGCTGTCACACCGCCTTCTCACGCCACCTCTGAGTGTGTCCCACTCATCCAGTCTCACTTTCTGTCACACATTGTCTGCTGTGTGACACACAGCGCTCATGTCCTCCCCATGTTGTAGACTATGCCACACAATCTCTTGCTCTCACATAGTCCCTAGATGTCACAACCGGTCCCCCGAGTGTCTCAGGCACACCCAACCCCCCAGGGTCCCACGCAGTCACTTGCATGTCATCTCTCCCATCTCACAGACACCGTCGCACACAACCTCTCCGTGTAATGCCGTCTGGCAGTCATACCCTCTGGCTGGTGGTCACAAAATTTCCCAATGTCACACAGCCATACACCAACCTCTGGCGTCACGCACTATTTCACGGTAGTACACATTCACACAATCTCTTGGCATCACACGCCATTCCCCGGTGTCACCCAGGGGCACCCACAGTGTCTCTCCTGCCCTCAGCACACTCCTGTAGGCGTCCACACTCCGCCCTCGGGCCTGCGAGAGCCCCCTGATGGCCACACGGGGGCGCCTGCGGCCCGCCGACGCCAAAGCCGTGGGCGGAGGTGGAAATTGGGAGGGCTAGAGGCTGACTCGGGAAGAAGACCCGGACACAGAAGGGTGGAGGGGGCCGAAGGCCAGAGGGAGAGAACTAAAGATGGTCTGAGACAAGAGAAGTTCAAAGAGAGGGGGGAGAGAGATGCAGAGAGAGGCAGAGTAGTAGAGAGAGAGGCAGAGACAGAAATTTGGAGAGATAGAGACCTAGGGACTAGGTGCAACAGAGACAGGCAGAGGACTGCAGAGACAGGCAGAGACGTGCAGGGTGTAGGTGAGACACACAGAAATGTAGAGAGTCAGGGGCGCCTGGGTGGCTCAGTCGATTAAGCGGCACCCTGGGACTGAGCCCCACGTCGGGCTCCCTGCTCAGCGGAGAGCCTACTTCTCCCTCTCCCTCTGCATGCCGCTCTGCCTACTTGTGCTCTCTCTCTCTCTCTCGTCAAATAAATAAAATTTAAGAAAAGAAAAGAAAAGAACTGTAGAGTCAGAGACAGGGACCGAGAAGCGCAGACACCTAGAGACACAGAAGCGGACAGACAGACGAACTCATATACCAAGCAGCCCAAAAGGGATGGTAGCGGAGGCGGGGCCTGCAGGGAGGGCCCCAGGGGCGTGGCCCGGGGCTGTTGGTGGGCGAGTTTAGGGGCGGGATTCTGAAGGGGCGCGTCCCGGGGCGGGCCATTAGGGGAGTGGGCTGGCGGAGGCGTGCCCGGAGGGGCGGGTGTTGGCGGGGAGGTGGAGGTCCTGTAAGGAGCGTCTCCACGCAGTCACAAACCCATCCCAATTCGGTTTTTACCGACTGCATAAGGAAGTGAGACCGATTGGGAGGGGACGCCGGCCCAGGTGCCTGGTAGCGATTTGATATGAGGGTATGAAACTCCGACCTCCCCCGCCCCCTTCCCCGCAGGAGCAACGGGGCCAAGTCGGGGAGGGGAACCCGGCTCACATCTGGAAAGCATCAGGCGCGCCGGACATGCCAGGGCCCCAGGCCCGGCTGCGCAAGGCGGGAGGGGAGCTAGGGCGCCCTCGTCCTCCCCCTTAGCGGGGTCGGCCGGCGCCGGGGAGGGGCTTGGACTTGCGCCGAGCCTCCGCACCTCCCGCAGCTGGTTTCCATCAGCAGTTTGGGCCTGGGCCGCCCCCAAGGAGGAAACCCAGCTTAGAGTGGGGGAACACAGGGTGACGACCCAGTCTCCTATCCCTCCTCCCTGACGGCATCCAGATGCTGGGGGGCGAGGGAAACGAACTGACCGACACTGCTTGAACTGTACATAACCTTCATTTCTCACCAGAGCTGCAAACCTCAGCTGTCTTTCCACCCGACGCGTAACTTTAATTTCCAGGTGTGCAATGCTGTCTTGTACCGCAAAGGAATCGCCGCAGCCTCCTGGCAGCTTAGGAGTCAGTGGTATTATTGTGCCCATTTTTTGGAGGGGGGAACTGGGACCCTGGATTTGTCTTCAGTCCTGGCTTTAATTATTCAAGAAATATGCAATGAGGGGCGCCTGGGTGGCTCAGCTGGTTGAGCAACTGCCTTCGGCTCAGGTCTTGATCCTGGAGACCCAGGATCCAGTCCCACATCCGGCTCCCTGCTGGGCAGGAAGCCTGCTTCTCCCTCTCTCGCTCCCCCTCCTTGTGTTCCCTCTCTGGATGTGTTTCTCTCTATCAAATAAATAAAAATCTTTAAAAAAAAATGTGCAATGAACGCCAACATTCTCTAGTAACTCTAGGGTTGAATACCCCATTGCCTATTGTATATTTTCAGCTGGATGTCTGATGGGTATCACACTCACTGGGCCCAACACTGGGCTCTGGATTCCACCCGCCAAACCTCTTCCTACTGCAGTTTCAACCATCTTGATAGTGGCTCTTTGGGGTCATTCTTGGCTTCCCACCCACTCTCACACCACTGATCTAGTGAAAATACCATTAAGTCCAGCTTCCAGCTGTCCCCAGTGTACAGTCACTTTTCGCCTCCCCTAGCACCCACAGTCTGGTCCAGCCACTATTCCTCACTGGCTTCCCTCATCCTGGTCACCGCAGAGCAGCCAGAGGGACCCTGTTGGAGACGAAGTCCCCAGATAATAGCAAGTGTTAGTGAGAAGGTGGTGAAATTGGAACCCTCACACACTGCTGGCGGGAAGTAAAATGTTGTAGCCACTGTAGCAAACAGTCTAACAGTTCTTCAAAAGGTTAAGATCCCCATATGACCAACAATTCCACTCCTGGGTATCTACCTTAAAAAAACCCCAAAAACATATGTGCACACAAAAACTTGTATATGATGGGGCACCTGGGTGGCTCAGTTGGTTAAGCAACTGCCTTCGACTCAGGTCATGATCCTGGAGTCCTGGGATCAAGCCCCACATCAGGCTCCCTGCTCAGTGGGAGGCCTGCTTCTCCCTCTCTCACTCCCCCTGCTTGTGTTTCCTCTCTAGCTGTGTTTCTCTCCGTCAAATAAATAAATAAAATCTTTAAAAAAAAAAGCTTGTACATGAATATTTGTAGCACCATGATTCATAATAGCCCCCAAGCGGAAACAATCCAAATAACAACGGGTGAGTGGAAAAAAGAAATGTGGTCTGTCCAGACCATGGGATAGCATTTAGCAATAAAGAGAAACAAAGAGAAACAAAGTACTGACATGTGCTGTGAAAGAAGTTGGTCCCCAAAGGCCACATATTGCATAATTCCATTGATAGGAAATGTCCAGATATATATGCCAATATATTGGGACAGAGAGTGAGTCAGATGAGGGGTTTCGAGGGGGGGATAGTGAAGGATAACAGCTAAGTTTCTTATTGGGATGGAAATATTCTTAAATTATTATAGTGAGACTTGCTCCACTCCGTGAATCTGTGAAATGCCACTGAACGCTATACTTATATGGGTGAATTTTATGGTAGGTGAATTACATCTCAATGGCGCTGTTAATCCTTTCACCTCCCTCCCTCCCCTAGAAAAACCCAAGTTCCTCTTTTGCTCAGAATTCTCCCATAGCTCCCATCTCCCTCAAAGTAAAAAACAAAACTGTCACCAAGGCCCATGAGGCCCCACACAATGTGGTAGGCCCTACCATTCTCTGCCCCATGACCCTGGCTCCGCCCATCACTGTTGTCTGTCCCCCCAAGACATTCACAAGCCTCAGTCCCCCACCTCCTTCAGATCTCTATTCAGAAGTCACCTTCTCAATTAGACCATCCCTATCACTCTGATCCTCCATCCCACCCAAGTCCTTCATATCTCTGCTCAGTTTTTCCCCATAGTCCCTTATCACATTTAACAGATTATAAAATCTATTTACTTATTATGTCAACAGCCTTGCCCCCCTCCCCAGCTCCCACCATGTAAGCATTTCCTCTTGTACCCTTCTAGAAATAATCGGTATAGCAAAGAGGCAATGTAGGGCAGTGCTTAAGAGCATGGACTCTTAGGCAGCCTGAACTTAAGTCTGCCTTTGCGGGGCGCCTGGGTGGCTCAGTTGGTTGGGCGACTGCCTTCGGCTCAGGACATGATCCCGGAGACCCGGGATCGAGCCCCACATCGGGCTCCCTGCTCGTCAGGAAGCCTGCTTCTCCCTCTCTCACTCCCCATGCTTGTGTCCCCTCTCTAGCTGTGTTTCTCTCTGTCAAATAAATAAAATCTTTAAAAGAAAATATGCCTTTGCTAATTATTAACTTACCTGAGGCAAGTTATTTAACATCTCAGTGTCTCAGTTTCTCCATCTGTAAAGTGGGCATTGTAGTATCTATATAGCTATCTAATAGTGTCTTGAGGTTCTGAGGATTAAGTGAGTCACTGAGAAGAGTCTGGCATGCAATCCATGCTCAATTTATTGTTAACTGTTATTTTGTTTTGTTTTGTTTTGTTTTGTTTTAAATAGGCTCCACGCCCAAGGTAGGACTTGAACTCACCACCCTGGGATTACAAGTCACCTGCTTTACCGACTGAACCAGCCAGGTGTCCTGTTGTTGTTCTTTTATTGTTTTTGATGAGTAAGAACTGAAATCTTAAAAAGGAAGGACGGTCACCCATACGTACTTCAACCATTTTGGCCACCAAGTGAACTGTGTAGCCTTCGACAAGTCCGTTCCCCTGAGTATAGTTGCCTCTTTGATGGAATGGAGTTGGGAAAATATTCCCAAAGGCCTGACCAGCATTGGCTTTTCCTGGCAAACTTTCAAAACTTTTATTTATTGGTACTCCAAAAGAAATACATGTTTATCCATACACACACACTGCCCACCCACCTTCCAGAATGGAGACTCCACAGGAAGGAACTTTTTTTTTCGGTTTTGTTCCTTGCCGCTTCCCCACCACGTCTATGGCCCATGGACATGCAGATGAGCAGCAGGTCTGGTCTCTGCTCTCTGAGTTCAAAGCTACAGAGAGGTGGACTCACCCATATAAACACAAGGTTCAATGCAGAATAAATGCCATTCTTCAGACTGCAGAGTTAGGTGAAAGTTGGGTCCTAGCCTTAGCTCCCTCCTTCTTGTGATCAGGGTTAGTAATGACCTCTCCCCAAACTTCTCCTTAAGCACCCATGAAATCGGTGTGATTCCAATAGAAATAGGGGCAAAGGGTGTGAACCGGCAACTCATAGAATCAAAAGTAGCCCAACAAACTTACAGAAATATGTGTTGCCTCAAGGAAACAGGGAGGGAAACATGCTAATTAAAATAGAACAGTTTTCCCCCATAAGATTGGCAAAAATGTCCAACGGATTGGTGGAAAAATGGACATCTCAGAAATTGCTATTGGAAATGTCAGTTGAGGGCATGCTCAGTGGAAGGAAGTGTGGCAGCATCAATTAAAAGTTTTTAAATGAGCATACTATAATGACCAAGCAATTCTATTTCTAGGAGTGGGGCCTCTGGAAATACATACATATATGCACAGAGGTAGGTACAAGGACATTACTGCTGCAAAGTCCCTAACAGCAAAAGTACTGGGAGAGCTGACAATCCCACAGTGGACACTTATGCAGCTATAGATAATACAGTGATGGGGGCACCTGGCCAGCTCAGTGGATAGAGCACTTGACTCTTGATCTCAGAGCTGTGAGTTCAGGCCCCACACTGGGGGTAGAGATTATTTAAAAATAAAATCTTTAGGGGCACTTGGGTGGCTCAGTCAGTTAAGCAACTGCCTTCAGCTCAAGTCATGATCTCAGCGTCCTGGGATCCAGCTGAGCAGGGAGCCTCCTTCTCCCTCTCCTCCTAGCTCCTGCTCTCTCTTGCTAACTCTGTCTCTCTCTCTCAAATAAAAAAATCTTTGAAAATTAAAATAAAATCTTTAAAAAAATAACACAGTAATAGAAAATATATCATCTAAATTTAGATGAAATGGACAAATTCCTGAAAGAATCCAATTTAGTAAAACTGACACAGGAAGAAATAGAGAAGCTAAATAGTACTATAAGGATCAAAAAAATTCTTTTCTTTCTTTCTTTCTTTCTTTTTTTTTTTTTTTTTTTTTTTTTTTAGAGAGAGAGAGAACAGGAGCAGGGTGGGGAGAGGGTCGGAGGGAGAGAGTGAATCTTAAGCAGGCTCCAGGCCCAGTGTGGAGCCCAACACGGGGCTCAATCCCCCAACACTGAGATTATGACCTGAGCTGGAATCAAGCATTGGACACTTACTCAACTAAGCCAAAAAAATCCAACTCTTAATTGAAATCCTTCCCATAAAGAAATCTCTGGACACAGATGACTCAATACCAACAAAAAAACAGTGATAAGGCAAATGTATAGTTCAATTTATATATGTATATATATGTAAATATATATAACTATATGTATATATAGTTATGTATTTGTATAGTTAGATTCACATATGTTTGCAAACACATACAGGAAAACATGCAAGGATATGCAACAAACTGACTATGATAACTTCTGAGAGAAGAGACTTTACCTACATTTTTATGAAACCATGTTTATGCCGAAACACAACTCAATCAAAGGTCAGATCTGTTGTAGTAAAATAGCCAACGATAGGAAAATTAGGTTGAGACCCACCCTGAGATCTGTCATCTGGTTCTGGACACTACTATATTCAAAGCAAACAGTAGTCACTCACTAAATGTTAATCCAAAGGAAAACCATTTCTCCCATTTTACCACAGAAGAAGAGTCCACCACATATGTAACATTGTGCATTTATTTACAAAGAGGTTAGAGAAACACACAGAGTCTGGCCCCCCTGTGCACTGGGGAGTCACCATCGTCATAATAAATACAGCAACTTTAAAAAAGAAAAAAAAATACTGGATTGGTACAGCTGAGGGTCTTCCTGGGCTCCCCGCACTCCCTCTAGGCAGGGGAGAAAGGGGGCATGAGATAGAAACCATCTTCCTTCCCCTCTTCTACCTCCTAATCCTCCATAATTGTCCAGGGATAGAAGTGAAAAGTCTTTCTTTCCAGGTGTTACCACCTACTTGACCCTCAAAACCCCAAAGTCAGTGCTCCTTCCTTTCCCAGGGCACTCTGCAGGCACCACCTGGGCCAGACACAGAGTCTCTGACCATGGTGCCAAGGGGATAGCCTAAGAATCCAGGGACATGGACAGGGGGCACTTTGTGAATGGGGGTGTGAGGGGGTGGACACCATATCCGGGCATGGAAAGGAGGAATAAGAGGGTTCAGTGACAGAAGTGAACGGGAACAAACGGACTAAGGGTCTAAACTAAAATGGGGAAATTCAAACTGAATTACCCCTTCCGCATACCATAGTACACCCATAGGACAGATGAGGAAAGTGAGGCCCAGACAAAGGGAACTTTCTTGCCCAAAGGCTGCAGAGCCAGCAGCTGAACTGGGTCAAACAGGGCTCCTCCCCCATTCCTCCCTACGGTGGAGGGGGAGCCTTTTCAACCAAGACTTGCAGTAAATGGGGGCAGTGAGGAAGGGTCTTTGGAAGCAGAGAAAATGGTGGTCTTTGGAAGGGAGGTACGGAAGGGTCAGTGATTGGGAGTGTGGTGGTGCAGAGGCCATGAAGGGGGAGCCCAAGCAAACTCCCAAATTCACACTGTAGTCATGACCTTGAGAGAACCCGAACGGAAACGCAGTATCTTCTTCTTGAGCGCGTGGGAAGCCTTGATCTTCACAAAGACTTTGGCGGGGCCCGCGGGCGCCCCTCCACCTGCACCACCCCCTGCCCCAGAGGCCGCGGTGGCCGCCACCAGCTGCTGCGGCCACACCAGGCCACCGCTGCCGTCTGAGTCGCTGGATGCGGAGCTGAAGGCCGGCGACTCCCCCTCGCTGGCGCTCGATTCACTCTCCCCATAGCCGCCGCCCACGCCGCCTGTGGGCCCCCGACGTCCAAGTGGCCCCAGGCGCCCGGCCGAACACTCCGAGTCGCTGCCCGCGCAGCCATAGAGAAGACGGCGCTGAGGAGCGGACGGTGATGGGCCGGGCCCCGGACCGCGGGCCATAGGGGCTCTGGGCCGGCTGCGGCGCCCGTCCGCAGCGTCGATCTCGGCCGTGGAGCGCCAGCGGCGGCAGGACCCCGCCGCCTGGGCCGCCAGCGTGGGCGCGGGGCCACGGCGGGGTCGCGGCGGCCTAGGCTCTTCCCGTTCAGCTGTGGGGTACTTGGGGGGCCCCGGAGGAACCGCGGCCGCGCGGCCCAACAGGCTGGTCTCAGACTGGGAGCGCGCCGCCTTGCGAGCCCTGGGCGAGCCCCGGCGGCCCGAGGCCTCCGTCATGCGTCCGCGGCGGCCGGCGGCCCGGGGACGCTCCCGGGGTGGGGACTGCTCCACGCTGCGGCCGCGGGTCAGCGGGGGCGCTTTGCGGCGCGCCGCGCGGCCAGGAAGGCCGCGGGTAGCGGCCTGCGCGCCCGGGATGTATTGTGCCTTCACCAGGCGCCCCTCGACCGGGCTGTCGGGGGGCGAGGGGGCAGCGGGCGGCGCGGCGGGCTCGGGCGCAGTCTCCGACTCCCACGCCGAGGCCCAGGCGCGGCCTAAGGCCGCGGGGCTGGCGGGACGGCCCCCAGCCCGCTCCACCGGGGGCTCGGGCGCGGGCCGCGCGCCTCCGGGGGGCGGGGACACGTCCGGCGGCCTCTGGCGCACGCTGTTCTGGCGCCGCGGGCCCCCGTCCGCGCCCCCCGGACTGGTCCGGGGCTGGCCCGCCCCCCGGCGGCGGCGCCTGCGCAGGAGCGCCGAGATGTAGCCGTCCAGGGGCCGCCCCGCACCAGAGGCGTCCGGCGAGTCAGCCCGAGGCCGGCCGCAGGGTCTAGGGCTGCGCAGCGCCACGGCGTGCAGGGGGCTGGGCGTCAGGAAGGGCCCGGCACCGGCCCGCCGCTCCGCGGAGGAGCAGGCCTCCGGGCCCGCAGAACCCGCTGCCGTCGGGTAGGGCGCGGAGTATGATCGCGGCACAGCTGCCCGAGCGCTCACCGCCTCTGGGTGAGCGCTGGGACTGGCGTCTCCTAGGGAGGGAGGCAAGAAAAAAAAAAAAAGAAGAGTGGAGGGACCCTCGAAGCCCTTACTCAATACTCAAGGAGCCTAGGAGGGGCAAGTTGTCTCCCCAGCCCTCTTACATTGTCATCAAAAACCCTGCTCTTACCCTTCCCCTCATACCAGGTTCACAACAAAGTTGTCAAAGGACCCTGAACGGTCTGTCCTGCCTCTGCCTCTCTGACCTCCATCTCTAATCCCTCTCTTCTATAATCCTAGGTCTCCAACTCCGCTGACATCCTGGAAGCACACGCCAGTCACGTTCCCAGCCTCAGGGCCTTTGCACTTGCTGTTCCTGCTGCCTGAAACACGCTTCCCAATTAAGGGGCGCCTGGGTGGCTCACTCCCTCTGCTGTGTTCCCTCTCTAGCTGTGTTTCTGTCAAATAAATAAATTAAATATTTTAATTAAAAAAAAAAAAAAAACAACGCTTCCCTGAGGAGCTCTGCTTGGCCCACTCCCCTCACTTACTTTAGGGTGCCACTCAAATATCTGAGTCTGGGTGACACTCTCCCTAGCCATGTCTCCTAAAATTGCAACTTCCTCCCCACCTCAAAAGGGGATGCCCTCCCCAGCCCTCTTCCCTAACGTTCTTCTGATCCTCTATGTCTATATCTTATTTATCTTGTGCATCATGTTTCTCCCACTGGAAAGTCAGCTTTATGAGGATAGGGATTTTTTTTTACCATTGTCATATCCCTCACCACCGAAACAGAGCTAAGCTGGCACCTAATGGGGGCTCAGAAACTTACTTGTATAAATGAACAACAAGAGTTGCTATTTAGGCCAGTGGCTACCAAATGCCAAGTCTGATGGCAGTTAGGGCTGAGACTCGCTGAATATGCAAAACTTCCTTATGAGGCAGGTACTGCTCTTAATCCCATTTTAACAGAAGGTGAAACAGGCCCAGAAAGAAGCCACACACTCAAAATCACATGAGGAGGGAGGGTCACAGCCAGAGTTTGAATCCAGGTCAGTCTGACTCAGAAGCTTGTGTTCAAAAGCATTCTCTTCCTACCCATTCCCCGGCTCACAGGGCCCCAACCCCACCTTACCTAGCGATTTGGGCCTCTCGCTGGCATAGATGCCTCGGGGTTCAGAGGGACCCAGGCGTCCATAGGAGCCAGATCCAGAGAAGCCGCTGTCCCCACAGAAGGTAGAAGGGGGTGAGTCTGGGCCTCCTGTGGAGCTGGGGTCTTCATAGAAGCCTGGACTCCAGGGAGAGGAGGAGAGACAATCAGGGGCCTGGATGGGGAAACCAGGGCTGGGGAAAGGAAGAGACCAAGAGGCAGAGACAGTGCTCACCAGAGCTGCGCCCACTCTCCTGCTCCAGGCCCCCAGACTCCAGGCTCAGGTCTCCCAGCTGTTGGCCCAGGTCCCAGATGAGCCCTGGCAAGGCCTCCTGGGGGCGTGAGGAGAGCAGGATAGTCAGAAAAACCCCAGTCCTCTGTCACCTGCTCCCCCCATCTCCTCCACAATGGGCAGAGTTTCACTTTAACAGTGAGACTTTGATTTTCGAAAGTGTAAGAGCAGTACCCAAGTCCTAGGGTCCCCCCCAAGATCTCTGTCCCTTCATTCCATTAGAAGTCCTGCTGATTATCTAACTTAAATCCTTCATGCTGCAGGTACATTAACCTTTCTTAGGTGGGATAAGCTTCAGAGGTTCCCAACCCTCGGACCCCCTCTGTCAGGCGTTCCCTCCATAAATGCTCATGCCCCTTAAGCCCTATTAGAACCTCCTTCTTAGAGTCTCAGTTGAGATGGTCTCACTGTAAGGACAGTTCGCTGCTAAGAGTTGGTATCTAGGACCTAGCAGATTCCTAAGCCATTGGTCCACCTCCTCCTGGTCCTTGACTTTCTCTTGTCAGATGCTCCCATCTCACTCCCCCCCCTTATTGTCAGCAGAAACTCCTTTTGCAAGTCTTCCTTAAGTTCTTCCTGCTGCAGACCTATTCTTTCCCTCACATGGATAAAACAGGCTGACCACGACTCATATAAGCCTTTGCTCCTTCCCTCAGGAAGAACAGACTGGAAAGTCCTTCTGTGAGTCTAGCCCATAGTGGCACTACAGTAGCAAGCTCCTAGCATCTTGTTCTCTGGCCCCAAGGACCCACACCTTCCTCTTGCCTGTGCTTCATTCCCACCCAGAAGCCTCCAGTGTCTGCCCGCTGTGCCTCGTCCCCATGAGAAAGTTCGACTGAGTCTCTCCTGGATCCTTGCTGCAGGAAATTACCCTTTCTTATCAGGTGAGAATAACGGAAGGTGAAAACGCTTTTAGGGGAACAGCAGTGACCAGGGATGGGGCTAGGGGCTAACACAACACAGATGGGGCTTCCGAGACACTAGGACCTAACCCCATTTTGGAAAAACAGGGTCGGATCCAGGAAGAGTCTCATGTGGGTCTGGGTGAGGCCAGGGGTGGCAGCAGCCCTGGGCTGATGGTTGACCCTCAGACAAAAGCCACTTGTGTGGACAGCGGGAGGGAGGGAAGGAGGGAAGGGGGAAGGAGGGAGGAGGAGCCCAGAGGCCAGTCGCTCAGCCCTGCCTATTTAGGGCAGAAAGACTGGCTGGCTCCCCTGCAGACGGCCCCCCTCCCCCAGCTTCCTATTCCAGAAGCTGCTCTCCTGGGCTCCCCTCCCCACCTCCTCATCCTCACCCCAGCCACCCTCCCAACAGAAGTCCCCATCTGGGCTTGTTTATGGGAGGAAAGTCAACAAATCTATGCACACCCAGGGCAGGATCCCAAATCCATGTTGGGATCCTGCCCTGGGTGTGCATAGATGCTCAGGGTGGCATCATATTGGAGCAAACCAGGAAAGCAGCTGAATGGTGCAGCATCAGAGGAGATTAAAACAATGTGGTAGACCCAGCCATGTCCCCTACTAATCACCCCCTTGCTCACCCTACTCTAGCCACGCTCCCTGAACGAAATTTGCAGCGCTCCTACTTCAGTAAGGATGTGTTCCCCCTGCATTTCTTCCTGGCTCCATCTCTGGTTTCATTCAGATCTTTGCTTACATGATCCCTCCCCTGACTGGTCTTTCCAAAATAGCTCCCCTGTCATTTTGCACCCGTTGACCTGATTTTTTTTTCCCCTTCCCTGCAACATAGCAGTAATGACTTCCTGGCTCAAAAAACGATGTATCAGGTTGTCATTGGGTATGTTGCACTACTGCCATCCCTGGAAGGAAGAAATTTTTGTTTGCTTTGTTCACTTCAGTATCCTTCCTCCCACCCCCAGGGCACAGCACAGGAAATGTGTGATGAAAATGAATGTACGTTGCAGAATACTATACAGCTGTCAAAATGGAAGGATGCAATTTCTACACAGAATCATCACTAAGAGGGGAGCACGTGGTGGGCTCAGTGGGTTACACGTCTGCCTTCAGCTCAGGTCATGATCCTGAAGTCCCAGGATCCAGCCCTGAAGTGCCAGGACCAAGCCCTGCATTGGGCTCCCCACTCAGCAGGGAGTCTGCTTTTTCTTCTATCCCTCAACCTGCTTTCTCTTACTTGTGTGTGCCCTCTCTCTCTCTCAAAAGAATAAATAAAATCTTACCAAAAAAAAAAAAAAAAAGAATCATCACTAAGGTACAGCACTGAGCATAAAAAAGAAAGTGCTGAGTATGAGCCCAAGTCAGATTTATCTGCAGGGCCTGGGTCCCACCTCCAGAGCTTCTGATCCCAGCCTGGAGCCCAAGAATCTGCATAGCTTACAAGTTCCGGGGTGACACTGCCTAGCCCAGTGCCACACTTTGAGAACCACTGGCATTATCTCTGGGACCTCACCCAAGAGACTGGAATTTGCAAGAAGCAAAGCAAAACCCTACAATTCTTGGTACATTAGCTCTTCCTACAAGTGGATGCATTGGTGGAGGACTGGAGGGACTCACACCAAGGTGACGGTGGTGGTGATCTCTGAGAAGACCCTGTGTGACCTTTAGCAGGTTACTCCCCCTCTCTGGGCCCTGGTTTTCTCGTCTGTAACATGGCATAATTCAGTTCTCTCTCTTACAGGGTGTTGTGAGGATTATATGACTTAAAACAGCGGTTCCTTTTAAGCTCCTAGTAATTGGTAGCTTTTATTCATGCATGAAAGCTATGAATTTCCAACAAGGAAAATATAAAGTCATGTTTTACTTGTGTAATTAAAAATAAATATAAAAGGATAGATGGAGGGGTAAGTTCCGCGGGTCTAATTTCAATTCGTGCTCTGTACTGAAGAGCAGGAGTTAGGGGGACAGACAGGAGAGGCCTCCTCTTCCCCTGGGCCCTCCAACACTACCCCAGATCTACACACTTTCACTGTTTGTAAGTTTGACCCCCTCCTTTTCAAGTGCAAAGCAGGACTCTCCAAAAGACCAGAAGGACCTTGGTCTGACTCCTGCTCCCCATGAACCCACAATGCCCTTCATCCCCTCTCCTCTTTTCTTTGCAAGTCCTTCTGCCCTTTTAATATGCATGTTAGGTGAGGACCTCTGGAGACCCTTTGGCCCAAACTTTTCCAGACCTTTGTTTCTCGCTACTCACATGCCCCTCATAGGTGTCCCATTCCCTTTATCGCTATTTGGAAGTCCTTCTGCAAGTCTAACTTAGGTCCTTCTTGCTGAAAGGGGACCCTTTTTCTTGGTGAGAGAGAACAGAACTCCTACTCCATCCAGGATTCTCACCTCTTTTCTCTGAGATATCCCTGGTCTTTACCTGCGTCCCCACTACTCCTATTAGAAAAGAAACGAGTCTGGCTTCAATCTTTCTGGCTCCAAAGGGCGTGTATTCCTTGGTAGGAGGTGCGGGGCGGGAGGGGTTAGCATCACAAGACAGAGACTCAGGGATCAGAGGAGGTATCCACACCCTCTTCTGAAGGACCCAGGAACCCCCAACCGCAGAGGCGTTTATATTTAGCGCTTCTCTGCTCCTCCCTCGGCGCCGCTGCCTTCCTCCCGCTGCCTTCCTCCCGCTGCCTGCCACCGCCTCCTCCCTGACGCTGGGACGGAGCTTTGCCTGGAGAGTGTGGGGGGGAAGAGGCCTCTCCACTACCACCTCCTAGGGGGCGGGGCAGACAGAGGGATTGAGAAGGGGGGAGACGCAGCGGCAGGGATAGGGAAGCTGAAGGGCAGAGAGGGGAGACTGAGGCAGACTGAGGGACAGGAAGAAAAGGACACCGCTCGCGCATCCCCAAGCTCTCTCCCTCTCCGCGTATGCAGGGTGGGAGGTGCCTACCCAAGCCAAGCTAGCTTGGGGTGTGGGGGGGAGCTGATGAAGGCCCCCACAGCGCGTCTCCAACTTTGGGAGGGGGTGGGGCCTCCCACAGCTGTTTCTGTTTCCAGAGAAGAATGTGCAGGGTCCCACTCCCGATCGGGGGAGGGACTGTGCGTGCAGCCCCGGAGTCGGGCGTCAGTCCCCCTCCCCATTCCCCATCTGGGGAGGGGGCAGTGGAGGTCAGTAGCAGGGAGAGCCCCCTCCCCCGCTGCCCGGGCTCAGGTTTCCCCAAACGGGAAGCTCTGACCACACACAGGCTTGGGGATGGGATCTGCAAAGGGAGCCAGGGTCTGGGGCCTGGCAGGCTGGGGGGAGGGGAAGAGAGCGATAGGGACAGGGACGTGGGGCGGGAAGAGTGAAAGGGGCCGAAAGGCAAGAGAAGGCCAGGGAGACAGAGACAGAGAGACACAGAGAGACGGAGGATTAAGAAAGACAGAAACAGACGCTGAAAGTCAGAGATGTGGCAGTAGGGAGACAGAGTGAGAGAAATTCAGGAAGAGGTCGGGAGAATCAAAGAATGACAGAGAAGAAGAGGGGGGTGGTGCTCTTGAAGTCATTCTGGAGACCTCTGCCTCATTTTCTACCATGAGAGTACTCAGGGAGTTCGGAAGTCAGACCCCATACTACCTCGACCTGCCTCCTCTGGGGTTCACCAAGGCTGGGATCAGCTAGGAGGGAAGTGTCACCGCAGAGTAAAGATCACCGCGGGGTCCTCAAGGACTGCAAGCTTCCTCCCAGCAGGAAGCCCGAGGATCCCCTCCCCCCACCCCGCCCCCTCCAGAGATCTCCAAGCACACCGGGACTTAGGGAAGATGGAGCCCCGGTGGCGGGGCCAGAGGGGGGCATGTTTGGATCCCGGCTGTGTGACCTTGGGTGAGTCGCTTGCCATCTCTGAGCCTCAGCTTCTTGCTCTGTAAAATGGGGATTATCACCCTCCCTTCTTCCCCAAGCTGCAAGAAGACAGCGCATGCCAAATACTCGGCCCAGGCTTGACACATACTTAGCGCCCAGAAGAATTTTCTTTGGGGAAGGAGCCTGTGCATTTCACGAGGCTCCAGCGGAAGCGATGCGATCCCCCTTCCCCAGTTTGGGGGTGGGCAGGCCAGATCCCGCCCGCCGCCCAGACTCCTGGGTCTCCAGCCCCACCCCCTGTCCTTTCCCCCTCCCCCAACGGAACGGGTGTCTGAGCATCCAACCGAGACGGACGGACAGACAGACACAGACGGGGGCGGAGGGATGCACGGACAGGCGGCCCCTCACCAGCTGCTCCTCCAGGGCTGCTGCGGCCCGGCGCGCCGCCGCGGCATCTTCGTCCTCATCGGCGTCCTCCTCGTCCTCGGCCTCGGCGCCCCCCATTCCCGGCTGGGCCAGCCGCAGCGCCTGCTGCACGCGGTACTCCTGCCTCTCCCGGAGCCAGTGCAACTCGCAGAGCCCGGCCAGGCTGCCCTCCAGCCAGCCCCGCAGCCGGCCCCGCTCGGGGCTCACCGGGAACGAGAAGGCCCGGATCATGGCTGCGGCCCCCCACCCCAGCCCGGCCGGGCCCCACGGCCACCCCTCTCCGGGTCCCACCTCCCCGCCCCAACAGCCCGCCTGCCTGCCCGCCCGCCCGCTGGCCCCGCTGTCACCGTCTCATCTGCATAGGCGCCCGCCCATTGGGCCGCCCACCCGTGCCTTATCTGCATGACCACGCCCCCGGCGACAGAGCAGCCATCGCCTATTGGCTGGTACCCTCCCTTACGAAGACGCCCGGCGGTGCACCCGCGCCTCCCGACGCGACGCATGCTCGCAGCTTCCTACTCGCTTTGCTTCTGGGCGGCCTCCGCCACGCCCCACCGCTTGCCTGCCTTTGGGCCCTAGGCACGCCCCCTCTAGCGTCACAATGAAACAAGTCCGCCCTTGCTCCAACGTCATTGGCCCGTGCCTCCCAGGTCCCGCAGCTGGTTCCGCCCCCTTGCAGGCGAACTCTGGCTACCATTGGACTGTCCCAGGAAAGGGGGAGGGGTGGGCTATAAATAGAGAATGGGTCCACGTGACAGTTTGGCAACCGTTCCTCTCTCCCCACCCCAGGCAACTCTGAGCTGCTGAGGATGTGCAGGGGGCTAGTCGAGCCCTGATTTGCCTCCTCTTCCACGAAGCCTTCCCAGACACTCAGCTGTAAAACTAGAGGCCAGCTAAGACCTATATCCTTCCATAAAATAATGCTTCTAAGCGGGATCGGCTTCACAGGCGTGTGAACAGCTTAGGAGAGGCCCGCGCTTGGTTTTATTTTATATATTTTTATTTTTTTATTTTTTGGCAATACAAATTATTTTTATTCACAGACAACTGAATTTTGTCTAGCAGGACACAGTTGATTTCTACCCTGTGGAAAAGATCATCCTAAACATTATATTTTATTTATTTTTTTTCCGCGCTTGGTTTTAATATTGGCTGTTACTGTCTTGACATTCTTATTTTTTGAAAAGGGGTCTCTCGTTTTCAGTTTGCCCCAGGTTTCACAAATTATGTAGCCAGTCTTGCTCCTAAGAGTCAGATCGGTTATATCCCAAATTCTGGAATTGTAAGACCAGCCTGAATGGAAGATTCTGTGATTCGACCAGAACAGAATCTGAGTGTCTTTTGTCTCCCAGATCGTGTGGGGGGCGTTGCGTTCACCATTCTACGATTCCAGGAGCCTGTTCAACGTTCTAAGAGGCTTTGTTCTCAGTATTCTAAGATGCTGTGTTCTCAACGTTCTGTGGTCCTAAGAGTCGGAGCCTGAATTTGGTTTCCAAGATTCCCTTTGTGCTCCCCAGGCTCCGAGAACCGGGCTGGCGCCCCCTCAGGCGGTCAGCCTGTGTCACTACTGCCCGAGTGTGTGTCCCTACAACCTTCGAGATCTAGCTCCAATATTCATACCCATTTCTTAGACAGACCTTGACTCCCTAATCCAGGGCCCAGAAGATCATGTGAGAACTTCCGCCTTTTATGACCCACTGTTTTATGGCACCAGGAGACATCTGGTCTTAAGCTGGAGAGGCAGTGATTGCCTTTGACCCTGGAACCGACTACCAGGCAGGGCCCGGGTTGGGGTGGGTGGGTGGGTGGGATTGAGGAAGGATCCCAGCCCCTGCCCCTTTCTAGCTGTGTGATCCTGAGAAACTTGCTTCACCTCTGTGTGTCAGTGTCCTCATCTGTGTGATGGGGTTCATAATACTGTCTACCTTATCCTGTCATTCTGAGGACTGAGTGAGATACTTGCCCAGTGCTTTCCATGTGTAAAGAGCCATAGAAGGGTCTGATAAATAAGTCCAAAATAATCCCAAGGAGAAAAATGAGCCTGGACTTTAGTAGAGACAAATCTTATATTCACTCCCCCTCTTTTTTTTCCCAAAGATTTTATTATTTATTTGACAGAGAGAGAGATCACAAGTAGGCAGAGAGGAGGAAGCAGGCTCCCTGCTGAGCAGAGAGCCCAACGTGGGCCTCTATCCCAGGACCCTGAGATCATGACCTGAGCCAAAGTCAGAGGCTTTAACCCACTGAGCCACCCAGGCACCGTCCCCCTCTTTTTAAAGACAGACCTAGACTGTCCTTAAACAGTCTTAATTTTCCAACAGTGGGGAGATGATTGGGATTCCTCATAGGTGGATATTGGGAGCTTGCTCTCAAACGAGGTTTTCGTAGTAGTTCATGTCTGGGGTGATATCAGGTTGGTTTTTTTCATCTCTGCTATTCATGCAAAGTTGGCTGAACCATCTCTTTGCATAAAATGTTGGATCTGGAATGGATTTAAGTTTTGGTCACTGGGAAGATGGGTATACCTAGGAAG
Organism: Spilogale gracilis; assembly: GCA_004023965.1. NCBI lineage: Eukaryota > Metazoa > Chordata > Mammalia > Carnivora > Mephitidae > Spilogale > Spilogale gracilis. The sequence continues at coordinate 27,506 of PITA01012835.1, forward strand.
ATAAAGAAAAAGAATTATTACTGGTTGAATAAGGGAGTTGAATAAGGACTGAGGGCAGCCGGTTGCAAGGGTTCCTAGAGGGAGGTACAGAGAGATGCTTGGTTGATGGAGTCAGAATAGTGGTGGTAATTCTGTGGGTTTCCTCGGTGGTCTCTTAATGTTCCTACGATGGTGAGGAGGTCTGAGGAGTCCCTGGAAATGAATATGCAGCAGTAGCTTCCAACCACAGCACACAAGTCCTTCCCTTGGAAGTCCTTAACCTAGTACAAACGTTGCCCAAGCATGGTTGGGGGTGGTATTCAATCCTTGGAGCGTATTACTAAACATCTGGCTCCTGTTCCAAGCCTTCTTTGGATGCTAATGAAAGAAGGGGGTCATGATCATCCTAGATCACGTGTCTGTGTGGTGACTTCCAGCCTTCCTAGGATGTGGCAGATCTCTTATGTTTGTGGGGGAATTCGGCAGGGGTTTGAGATAAGAAAGAGTGAAGTTCAGACATCAATAGAATGAATGGGAATCAAAACCCTGAAAAGGATTTACAGGATTGATAAGATAACAGAAGCCAGTCCCACTTCTGGTAAGTAGACAGCATTCTGCAAAATCTCCACACATAAAATACACATTATTGGGGGTAATCCCACGACTCATGGGAATAATTGTCTTATTTATTTGAGGGGTTGGAAAATAAATGTTGTGGGTCTTGTTTGGGGTTTTGTTTGTGTTTGCTTGGGGTGTTTGTTTGTTTGTTTTTAAATATTTGATTATAGGTGGAAAACCAGGGATGCCTGAGTGGCTCAGTAGGTTAAGCATCTGCCTTCAGCCCAGGTGATCTGGGGGTTCTGGGATCGAGCCCTGCGTCATGCTTCCTGCTGAGGGGAGGTAACTGCTTCTCTCTCTCTCTGCTGCACGTGCACGCTGTCTCTCTCTCTCAAGTAAAGAAAATGTTTTTTAAAAAAAGGAAAGGTGGAAAACCACGGAGAAGATGCAGGGACGGAACTGGGACCATGAAATGAGTCACAAGACGGGTGATGCCACTGATACCAAGAGTAATTGTGAGCGGCACTGGTTGGCTCGGGATTGGCAATATTTTGATAGCTGGAAAATCTGGGTGAGTTCAGTGAGGAGGTGGCTCCTGCCATTAGGGCTGTTACTGTGTCATTTACCACATAAAAGTTTCCGGAGAATGAATCCCGTGAAGGGGCTGTTAGGGAAGCTGTGGAAGGAGCACATGAATCCTGACTCACTGATGGTAGGGAGAGTTTTGTTGTGCCGATCAAGCGGTGAGCTGGGAGGCGTCTTTGAGGGGATGGTGCTCAATCCGTCTGCACCCATCCAATTTCCAAATCAGGTCACATTCTGGGTACTGGGGGATAAGATTTCAATGTATCTTTTAGTGGGGCTGAGGGGACAGAATTCAACCCATAACAGGCCCAGAAACCACTGGAGTTGCGTTTTAGTCTTGGGCGAAGGTGAAATTAATGATGGGATAAATTCATTCCATGGATAAGATTAGCCTTCCTGTGCAAAGTCATGTCCTAAGTAGTGTACTTCTGACTTACCTGGCTGTAATACTTCCCTAGATACCTTGTGTCCTTGTGAGTAAGGGTTTGGGGTAGGTATTGAGTGTTGGAGAGTGAGCTGAGTGAGGGATCACCCACAGTTTGGATTTGAGGGGTATTGCAAGGGAAAACCGCATCCCACAAATCAGCCTTCAGAGTCCCAGAAAAGTAAGAAGGAACTCCAATGAACTCTTGAGCATGCGGTTCCCCAGGTATTGTTGACTTTTCCAGGTGAAAACAAAAAGATGATGAATCAGACATAGAGGGATATGAAAGACAGTGTAGAGGAAGTGTTGATCCAGTAAAGTGGGGGGTGCTGGAAGGTAGAGAGAGGCCAGGACAGTGTGTGGAGTGAGAACTCGCAGGAACTTAGGTTTGACTATTTTATTTGTGGCCTTTGGATCTTGGACTAGCCATATCCCCATGGTAGCCCTGGGATTCTAGATGGACAAGGTGGGAGTGCTGGGGCCCAGAGCCAGGATTAGGAGACCTGGAGTGACAAATGGAGGCACATGAAATCAGTTTCAGGAAGGGCAAGAAGTTTCTACTTCCCCTTTGAGAGAGATTCAGCCTGCAAGACGTACCCTATGTTGCCGGGGCCCAAAGAGAATAGGAACGGAGCAGCCTGTCTTGAATATGTGGGCTTGAGGGACAGGTTGATGGGGTTGTTTGAGTGGGGGAGGGGAGTAGGAAGGGCAGCGGGCTGAAAATGATAGGAGCATTCCAGGACTTCAAGACATAGGGCTCTCTTGTGAACAGGAAATCTTGACATTCCAGTTTGAAAGAATATCCCTTCCTGGAAGATTTCTTGGAGTAGTTTTGGTATAAACTGTGCTGGGTAGTAAGGGGGCCTAATGAGTCACAGAGCGACTTAGACAAGCGTAAACACGGGGCAAACTGTGGGATTCATCATAATCATTGCTGTGTACTGGGGTGGGGGAAAGGGGGAGCTGGGGGATATTTATGGGGAGGGTGTGGCCCGTGTCTAAAATGGTGTAGGACACCAATTAATGGAGATAGTCATTTCCCCTGTGACTTGAGAGCTATTTATAGGCACAGAGGAGAAAGTGTGCAGGAGAGAATCCTTGGGGAGATGAAATCTTACCCCTTGAATGTAGTGTTCCTTTTCTTTACAGTCCGTACAAGTGCCTCTGTCAAGATCAGTGTTGGTGGTATCCGATGGCCCTGATAACATGGGCTTTTTCATCCCTAAGTGTTTAAGTTGTGGGGCCTTACATGACATTATGTGGCTTTCACCCAATCAGCCGTGTCACCCTCATGGTGTTGCGCTGCCTCATGGGATTCTGCAGTCAAGGCATTTTCCCATCTGACATCCCGAGGGTTTTTTGTTATTTTATTTTTTTGAAAAGATCTTATTTATTTTTGCGTGCACGCACATAGAGACAGAGAGAGAGAAATAAAGAGAAAGACAGAGAGAAAGAGAGAGGGAGAGAGAGAGAGAGAGAGAGAGCGCGCGCGCGCTTGCGTGCGGATGATCAGAGGGGTGGGGCAGAGGGAGCCGCCAACGCCCCCGCTGAGCAGGAAGCCCAGTGTGGGGCTGGATCCTGGGACTCCGGGATCATGACCTGAGCCAAAGGCAGACAAAGTGACTGAGCCACCCAGGTGCCCTATGGCTTTTTTTTTTTAAGTTTTTATTTAATTTTTCATTTAAGTCATCACTGCACCCAACATAGGGCTGGAACTCACGATCGGGAGATCGAGTCTCCCACTCTTTCAACTGAGCCAGCCAGGTACCCCTACGGTTGTGTTTATGATCATATCTCTCATTTCTCATCTCAGGGTGTTAACAAAACTGGTGGCCAAGATAGAAGCACTGTGGTTATTCAGGATCAGGCCTGAGGAGTCACCAGTCCATGCATTTCCCAGCTTGGCTCTATCACTGGAGATGGAATTGTCTCTCTGTTGTTTATCCTCTTGGATCTGAGACTAATTAGCTTTCGCGGGAGACGCATTCAGGATGCAGTCGGAGGGACTCCAATATTTCCCGATATTATTAGCTTGAATTATGCCTCCAAGGCATTCTAGTTCATTTGGTGATCCTTGTTGCGGGTTTTTTTTTTTTTTTAAGATTTTATTTATTTGACACATATCACAAATAGGCAGAGAGGCAGGCAGAGAAAGGGGGGAAACAGGCTCCTCGCTGAGCAGAGAGCTGGACCTGGAACTCCATCTGAGGACCCTGAGATCATGACCTGAGCCGAAGGCAGAGGCTTAACTCTCTGAGCCACCCAGGCGCCCTTGTTGAGGTTCTTCTTAACTTTTTTTAAAAAATATTTTATTTACCTGAGAGAGACAGAGCAAGTGTAAGAGAAGGAGAGAGAGAGATAGAAAGCACTGTGAGAGAGGGAGAAGCAGGTTTCCCACCGAGCAGGGAGAACGATGCGGGGCTTGATCCCAGGACTGTGAGATCGTGACCTGAGCTAAAGGCAGACGCTTAACTGACTGAGCTGCCCAGGCACCCCTCTGGGCTTTTTTAAATCAGAGAGCTGGATTCTCTGGAGCCAAGGAGCAGATGGACGAGCTGACCTACACCAGCGAGTCTCAGAGAGTAAGCTGCCTGCACTGGCCTGTTTTTCCAGGCTTTGGGAAAGCCTTCATGGCGTGTGTGAGTCTGAGTGTTTAGAGACCTTGTTTAGGTGCATGCTCCAATCGCTTGCCCTCAGCTGTAGGGTCAAAAGCCTGGGTGACAATGAGGAGCTGGGCAACAGGAGGGCAGGGGTCAAAGGTGGAGAGATGATGTTCCCTCTGCCTACAATCTCCCAGCCAGGATGAGGCTTGAGAAATAAGCTCAGAAGACCCTGCCTTCCTGAGCCTCAGGTTCCCTCAAGGCTGCCCCAACCTCCAGAACTTCCCCAACCCTGCCCACCCACTCTGGGTCATCACTGACCCCAGACAGGTCTGTCTCTCCACTGGATGGTGAACCCCCCGAGGGTGGGGTCTGGGCTGTCTCAGTCATCACTGTGCCCCCAGCATCACCCAGCACCCAGAGTGACAAAGGGATGAATTGGTCAGTGAGCACATTCGGTGTATAGAGAAGTCATCACATCAATTTAAAAGAAAATACTAAATATTGTGGATTGGGCTTCGGCTATGGACCAGACTTACGCTAATGGCATTGTCATTATCAATAGTTGTGTTAGAGGTAACACCATTCACCAAAAAAGTGGATCAAAACAAGTCACGGGATCATTTTGCTCTAAACCCTCCATCCCTCCATCATGTTCCTCCACCCATCCTCCCAGGCCAGTATACTCCTTCCATCTCCGAACTCTTCGTGCTTTTCTCTTCCCTGTCCTCCTTAGGCTACCCTTTGTGTCTTCCCCCTTCTAATCCTCCCTCCTGGCAGTCCTGCCTCCAGATTTCCCACTCCAGTTAGTCCTCCTTCCAAGACTCCTCTGCCTTCAGTCCCCTCTTCCCCACTCCCCTACCCCTTCCACCCCACTCCCTCTTCTCAGACAGTCCTCTTTCCAGGGGAACTCCGTCTTGGTGAACAACAGACTCATGAGAGAGAGAGTACAGTGTGGCCAGAGACCCAGGCCATGGGGCCAGAGATGAATTCGTTTTAATTGCTGGGGAATTCAGGTTGGAAATAACTACCCCTGACCTGCCAGACCCCCACCATGCTCCTCTCCCAGGGTGTGTCCTATCCATTTTGGGCAGAAAGCCGCTTCTGTTTAGAACAGTTCCTCACTGAGATGGTGCAGAGGGCCGCCTTCCTGGGACTGGAGGACAGCAGCATGGGGCAGCCAAGGCGGGAGCACGGGACCTCAGAGGACGCTGATTCGCTCTGCCAGCCCCTGCATCTCATGGTCCTGTGGTGGAAGGGCCCCTCCGAAGTCCCCATCGTTGGGCAGTCTGAGCCCGGGCAGCGGGTGCTCTGCCACAAACTGCTCCCAGCGCGCATCATCACTCTCGTGCGTGATGTACCGCTCGCCCATCTTCCCCTCCAGCTCTCGGAGGTCCAGCCACGTCTGGTACTCCTGGGCCCGGGATAACAGGGGTTAGCTTGCAGAGAACCGCCCATAAACCGCGCGCCCGCTGTTGTTTGCCCAGATAGTGACAGGCCCGGGATCAATGAAGGTGAAGCCACACCCTTTGCAACCGTCCAACCAATAGAAATTCAGCTCCGCCTCCTTCCACAGCCCAGCCAATAGAAGGCTCAGCCACGCTCCCAAGCCACGGAAAATCTACCTGCAGCCTTCACCACCTATATAGCCAAGTCATCGGGTTCCACCCCTTTCTCCAACCCAGCCAATGAGACCTCCCTCCCCCTTTGCTCTCAAGCCCCGTCCCCTGCATCACCTGTAACCAGGGGTGGCTGAGAGACTTGTCCACGCTGTAGCGCTTGCGCATTTTCACCTGCAGCAGGTTGTTGATGAGGTCAATGGCTGCGGGAGAAGGAGACCGGCAGTTCAAGCCCAGCGCCATAGGTGCCGCCCTTCCTGCAACAGGCCACTCCTGCCGACCTGCTACCATCCCAGCCTGCCCTCTGCACTGGCCCTGGCAGCTTGGAAACCTCACCCGCACCAATCCCTCAAACACCCATTTTCTTATTAAATTACCATTTTGTCCACCTCTCCTGGGACATTGTACACCCACTAGCTCCTACATGTCCTCACCAAGCTGCTCCCTCAGTTTCCCCATTCCTATGTCACCTCTGTAAGTTTTGTCATACAGAAGTATACACAGGTACACCTGTACTATTCTTCACTTAGTACTTTCTTTAAGCCAGGAGTGCCTCCGTGGCTCAGTTGGTTGGGCGACTGACTCTTGATTTCACCTCATGTCATGATTTCAGGGTCGTGGGACTGAGCCCTGCATGGGGCCCTGTGCATAGTGTTGAGTCTGTTTGAGATTCTCTCCCTCTCGCTCTCTCTCTGCCCTTCTCCCTGCTCACACCGTTCTCTCTAAAATAAATAAATAAATAATTTTAAAAAGATTTTTAAATTTATTTGACAGAGAAAAACACAGCCAGAGAGGAAACACAAGCAGGGGGAGTGAGAGAGGGAGAAGCAAGCTTCCTGCCGATCAGGGAGCCCAATGTGGGACTCGATCCCGGGTCTCCGGGATCATGATCTGAGCTGAAGGCAGTCACTTAACCAACTGAGCCACCCAGGTGCCGCATAAATAAAATCTTTTAAAAAATATTTTTTCTTTAAGCCAAATCATTTGTCCACGATATACTGTGAAGAGGGCAACGCAAATTAAAAAGCAGCATGCGTAGGACACTGCTACCTGTGTAAAAGGAGGAAGTAAGAGAATATATGTCCATATATGTGCTCGTACATATGTAAAAAGACTTGTAATAGTCACTGCCTTTGGGAAGAATGGCAAACAAAGGAGCGAGAGAGGATTTTCACTGCAAATACTTCTGTATATTTCAAAATTTGAGCCACATCAGTATTTGATCAAAGCTAAAATCGATAACATTTGGCTTTAAAATCACTTTGCTTTTTAAAATTTCATTTTCCCCTTGAAACACTTAAGGGGAAAATGAATTTATTTATAATGGAAATATTATATCAGCCCGGTCAATGAAAATCCAAAGATCACTTGCCATGTCCACAAAAATAAAATAAAAATAAAACAACATTATTAGAAGGTAGTCAGTCAGAGGGACAGAAAAGTGAAACAAGATGAAACCAGAGAGGGAGACAAATCATAAGAGACAATCTCAGGAAACAAACGGATGGTTGCTGGAGGGTAGGAGGGTGGGTGGCATGGGGTGGCTGGGCGACAGACATGGGGAAGGTATGTGCTATAGTGAGCGCTGTGAATTGTGTAAGACTGATGAATCACAGACCTGTACCCCCCCAAACAAATAATTATATGTTAATTATATGTTAATTAAAATTATATGTTAATTTTTTAAAAAAGGAGAAGAACATAGTCAGTCAGTGGTTTCCTATAGAGGCTCAGAGATGGGCCTATTCTTTGGGAAAAGAAAAATTAGCAAGTGTCAGGCATTCAAGACAAGCTGACACTCATCCAAGACTGTCTCCTTGAACAGAAGCCTTGAAGAACAAGGCCTCACAGCGTGAACCCCTCACACACATTGGTCCGCACCAAATTCACTGTTCCATAGACGACGCACTTGTACTGAGACTTCGTGGGTCCCAAAAGACAATGCTGACGACTTCCAGTATTACCCCAGTACTCATGAATCCATTCTTATCACTTAGTGCTTACCTCTCTCTTGGTAAGCTGCCTTTTCCCACACTAACCCCCATGTCACCCTCCTCTCTGCCTACTCCATAAGGCCATATCACTCTGGGGCCCTTCCCTCCTCAACAATCTTCTCCCCACATGACCCCTTCTCTCCAACTCATCCCGGCATTTCCAGAACCTAGGACAGTCAGTACCAGGCCCAAAGGAGGCCCTCAACATACTTGTTGAATAAACTGTTATGAATAGCGATTGTCTTCCTAACCTCCCTCCCATCCTCTATCCTCCTGAGCTCCCCAGCTCTAGGGCCTGCCTCTTGTTCTTACAGCGTCCTAATATGCCCCAGTATCTTAGACCCATAGGAGTCCCACCCCCACACCTGTTGGGGCCCCAACGTTATAGGCCTCCTGAAGGAACTTTCTGAGGCCCAAGTCACCAGCCCCAGTGCCACTACCCGGCCACAATGCCAAAGCCTCTGGATCCTAGTGCCCTCCTGAGGCCTGGCTCCCCTCTCCTTGCACCCTACCCTTAAGCTTTCCCCCAGTCACAACTTCTCCCAGGTCCAGGTGGTTTTTGTCTCAAGATGGGTCTTTCTGTGGAGAGCTTCAGAAACCCTCCATGACTCTGCACCTCCTCCCCCCACCCCCCCCTCCATGCTCCCAAAGCAGGCCCCTTCATCACTGGAGCTGCCCCCTGGCCCCAGACCCAAATCTGCTCAGCACCCGGCAAATTAGCCCAGCCTCTGTTCCCCAACCCTGCCCTCCTCTGCCATTGCTTTTGCGAGGCTAACCCCTTCTGAGTCGGAACCCCAAAGACTGTCCAGGCCCCAGCCAATGCCTTGGGAGGAAGGCTCCACCCCCTCTCCTGGCCACCCCCAGCTGTTTGGCTTCCGCAGGTCCAGCGGTCTGTCTCCTGGTCCCGCCTTAGACGGGCCAAACCTCGCTCAGCCCCCAAAGCGCCGGTTGTCTGTCTCAATCCTTCCGGAGTACTTCGTTTCCTGTGAACTAGGAACCAGGCCTGACCAGTTCCATACACACCCATGAGTCCCTGCCCCAAGGTTCCAGGTCCAAGGCACCTCACCTCCCTGTGGCCCCACCCCCCTAGGCTCCGCCCCCACAGTCGTGGTCTCAGGGCCCCTCTCCCGTATGGCCCCGCCCACTCCCCATCCCCGCCTCCACCCACCTCCGGAGGAGATGTGGCTCCAGGGGCAGGCTGGGTACATGAAGGCTGCATTCTGGATCTGGTCTTTGATGTCCTCGTCCTCGTTGAAGGGGAACGTGCCACTGAGGCTGACGTACATGATCACACCCACCGACCACATGTCCAGCGAGCGGTTGTAGCCCTGGTTAAGCAGCACTTCGGGCGCCAGGTAGGCAGGGGTCCCCACTACCGAGCGCCGGAACGACTTCTCGCCGATGATGCGCGCGAAACCGAAGTCACACAGCTTCACCTGCAGAGGCCGAAGGAGCATTCCGGCTGCACCCTACCCAGTGACGCACCCCCACGCCCTCTGCAGCATTCCAGAGAAAACAGCTCCGCTCACTAGTCGAAGGAACCTGGGCGAGTGACTCCCTCTTCGTGCCTCAGTTTCCTCATCTCTATGAGGAGGGGGATTAAAACAGCGCCTACCTCAAAGGGTCGTCGTGAGGATTACGTGAGTTACTCCATCTAAGGCTCACAGGACTAGAAATGCCCAGTATGCCACGAGCGCTTAATAAAGGCCAACTGTCCCTGTACTTCCACCACTTTGAACAGGTCTCTTAGCCACCTCGTACTTCTATTTCCTCTTTTGCACAATGGAGATCCTAAAAATCCCTACCTTAAACGGTGGTTGTATGGATTGAATGAAGAAATACATGGGAAGTGCTGGGAGCAGTGTCTGGCTCAGAGTGAGCCTCACTGGTCTCGGGGGCAGGAGCTAACTTCTCCCGGCCCCAGCGGTGTCATCTGTATCAGGAATGTTAATAGCAGCTTCCACTGGGGCTTCCCTGGGGATTAAATGGGACCCCCGGTGTGAACTGCTGACCATGATAGCCAGCACTCAGTAACAGGCGTTCGCCCACCTTTCCCTTGATGGCGGAGGTGGTCCAGGGTCACAGAGAGGCTTTGGAGCAAGTCACATCCGGTTCAAGGTCCTGCTGTCCTTCCTACCAAGTCTACAGGCAGCACCACCTCTGTGCTGCCATCTCTGTTCGTGTGTGGTTCCTCCCCAGCTCAAAACCCTTCCATAGCTCACTATGGCCCTCCAGACAGAGTCCAAAACACTTGAAGCCCCAAGCCTCTGTGGCCAGCCCTCAGAAACAGCCACAGCCCAACCACTGACTCAATGTGACAGCCATACCGCTCTGTCCTAAGATCCTTTTCCTTTTCAAAGATCTACTTTTTTCTCCAGATGTTATAATGGAACATTACTGGCTATTAAGAGAAATGGAAGGACTGACCCCATACTACAACATAAGTGAACTCTGAAAACATGAACTAGATGAAAGAAGCCAGTCACAAAGGGCCACATATGCTATTACTGAATGTTCTGTTGATACAATACGCCCAGAATAGGCAAATCTACAGAAAGTCGATTCATGGCTGGGTTGCAGGCTGGTGGGTTTGGGGGATAATGTCTAAGAGATACAAGGGTTTGGTTTAGGGGCCAAGGAAATGTTCTAAAACTGATTGTGGTGATGGTTGCACAACTCTGTGAATGCACTTGAAGCCACTGACTTGTATAGTTTTATTTTCTTTCTAAGTGGGCTCCATGCTCAGCATGAGTGCAATGTGGAGCCCAGTATGGGACTTGAACTCACAACTCTGACCTGAGCTGAGGTCAAGAGTTGAATGCTTAACCGACCAAGTCACCCAGGTGCCCCGAATTGTATACTAGTTCAAAAAAAAAAAAGTACAGATCATCTTGCTACAAAGGACCTTTGCCAGGGCTATTCCCTTGCCTAGAATACTTGTCCATCAAAAAAAAACGAACTCCTACTCTTTCTTCAGAGTAGTTTTTTTCCTTCAAACGGGCTTTAGAGTTATGTGAGTCCACAGAACCATGTCACAGAACGCGGTACAGATATAATTCTACTTTTGTGACATGATTGACATTTGTTCTTCCCCCTGTGATCTGTGCTGACCAATATGGTGGCCACTAGCTCCTTGTGGCTACTGGGCACTCAAATGTGGCAAGACAAGTTAGTTTTTATTTTATTCAATTTTCATTAATGTACATTTAAAACCTGATCCTATGTTATATTCCAGGCCGTCACTATCAACTGAATGACTTCCAGAAGCAGAAAGAAACCATGAGGTTGATGTAAATTGTTCCCACTGGGAGTCAAAATCTTTTACTGTTCCAAAATAAATGTTAATGAGAATAATAACATCTTTTACTACAAACAAGGGGTCCCTGGGTGGCTTAGTTAGTTAAACATCTGCCTTCAGCTCAGGTCATGATTTCTGGGTCCCGGGATTGAGCCTCATGTTGGGCTTCCTGCTTCTCTCTCTCTTTCTCCCCTCCCCCTCCCCCATTCTCTCTCTCAAATAAATAAAAATCTTTAAAAAACAAAACAAAACAAAATCCTAGACTTAGTTATTGGGAAACTTTTAAATATGCATGGAACAACTTGGATATGCTAGTCTACTTTTCCAACTGCTAATTTTTTGAAATCTAAGCACAAAATCAAGTATTTCTAATAAAAATTCCACATCTGAATTGAGAAGTGTACTGGGTGTTAAATTCACACCAGATTTTGAAGATGTGGTATAAAAAGAATATTTCATTAATAACTTTTATGTCAATTATACATTAAAATGGTAATATTTGAATATACTGGGATAAAGTATATTATTAAAGTCAATATCATCAGGGACTCCTCGCTGGTTCAGTCGGTGGAGCCTGCAACTCTATCCCAGGGTTGTGGGTATGAGCCCCACACTGGGGGTAGATTATTTAGAAACAAATTTTCTTTTCTTTTTCTCAAGATTTTATTTCTTTATTTGTGTGTGAGAGAGAGTGCAAGCAAGGGGAGAAGCACGCAGAGGGAGAAGCAGGCTCCCCGCTGAGCAAGGAGTGCCATGTGAGACTTGATCCCAAGACCCTGGGAGAGCCCAAGGCAGACACTCAACCAACTAAGCCACCCAAGTGTTCTAGAAATAAAATTTTAAAAACCTTTCAACTTAATGTCACCAGTTTCTTTTAACTTTTTCAAGTGTGGCTACTAAAATGTGGGATCTGGTATCTCTAGATACCAGCAGCATCCCTCCCCACCCCCCAACAGCTGTGACAACCAAAAATGTCTCCAACATTGTCACATGTCCCCTAGGAAGCAAAACTGCCCCAGCTGTAAACCACTGCTAGAGATGGATGTCCCTTGGCCACAGAGAGATGTCTTTGCTTACTACGGTTCCTGATGTCCCCACTCCGAGTTTGGCACATAGGAGGCACACAACAATTCTTAGTAGACTAAAACGAACCTCTGGCTTTTGAAATGAAATGAACTCAGCGTTTGCAAAACACAGATCATAAAGCAAAAACTTTACAGGATGTGGAAGGGCTACCTGAGAACCTATAGCTATAGGTCCTTAAACACAGTAGGCACTCAATAAATGGTATCTGTTGTAGCTGTCACCCCTACCCACACTGGTTCTGCCCCTGAGGGGTGGGCGTTCTCACTGCCCAATCCGAGGTTCATCAGAACTGTTTTTCTAACAGACCCACAGAAGAAATTACCAGTTGTCCCCCAATATCTGTTCTCCGCTCCCTCCCCCTTAATAAAAATCTTGAATTGAATGGGCCACAGGGCCACACAGAATAAAGACTACATCTCCCGTCCTCCCTTGCAGCCAGCCAGGACCTCGTGACCTGGCCCTGGCCAATGAGATGCTAGAAGACGTGCCCTGTAAACTTCCACACCTTTCAGGGAAGGAAGGGGGTGTGTCCACTTCCTCCACCTTGTTTCTTTCCTCCTTCTCCCTCCTACTGCCTTGTGACACGATGGGGACCATCATGGAACCATTAAGAGTAGAACATCATAGAGAGGCCAGAACAAGACAGCCAAAGCTGAATACCTGACCCTTAGGAACTGCTTTTTCAGCCTCAAACTGCTTACGCTGGACCCCACATGAGTGTGAAACCAGCATGTTTTATTTAAGCCATTGTTATCTTCAGTGTCTGTGTCCAATTATCCTGATTCATGCAGTCCCCACCTGCCTCCAGTGTTAGCTGGACTTCCCCAAAACAAGCTGGGACATGACTGACCTGAGGAAAGGGGTCGGCTGATGCTAGCAACACATTTTCCGGTTTCAAGTCACAGTGGACGATGTTCTTGAAGTGAAGGTGTCTCAGAGCCACCAGGATCTGAGGGGAGGAGGTGGGGCCGGTAAGAAAGCTAGGAAGCTACCTGTCCCAGATTCTGCCACCAGCCCTCCAAACCCCATCCATGCCCTTCTCTGAACCCCTTAATATGCCCCCCAGGGCGAGGGGAGGCATTGGAGCCCCAAATAATCTGAGAACCTCAAAACCATGACACCCGAGATAGGAGTTGGATAATTCCAGAAAGGCTTGACTGGAGCAGTGGGTTTGGGAAGAGCCTGAGACCCTCTGGCATGTGGTAGGTTCCTGACAAAAAAGAGCTATTAGCAAGGTTCCTAGCTGGCTCAGTCTATAGAGCTGGTGACTTGTGACCTCCTGGGTCATGAGTTCGAGCCCTTGGGGCTGGAGCTTACTTGAAAAGGGGGGGGCTATTAGTAAAGTAGTGGCCTTTAACAAGGTACAATTGTGTGACTCCATTTTTTAAAGAGTATTTTCATCCATTAAAAACTCGAAGATGAAATAGTACAAATACCAGTATGATCTGCATTACGTATCAAATGCAATACTCATCAGAGGCGGAGGGATTCTAGAGCCAGCCTGTCCAGGTGGAAAACCCAGCTCTATACTCACTGGCTTGTGGCCTCGGGCAAGCCACTTTAACTCTCTGGGTCTCAGGGTTCTCACCTGTAGAATGGGGAGTAATAAAAGTACCCATCCTCAGGGGTCACTGTGAAGTTTAAATGTGCTGAAGCATAAGTGTTAGGACAACGTCTAGCACACAGCAGACAGCACATTAGTTATTACTGCTGTTGATACCCGTTATCTCCTCTAGGGATGGCCTGTGGCTGAACGTATTTCTGTGTGTGTTTCAAGCAGAGCTTTTCCTGCTGTTAATTCAAGAGTATTCTAGGATGGCAAGGTGAGCTGATTTAGTAAGCAAAAAGCAAAAAAACGGATACAGTTTCCAACCACTTTCTCTGTGGACACTATGATCTTCCCTGAGTCTGTGTAATCCTTGGGGTGTGGCCAAGGAGACTGAGATCCATGGTGTGCCTGTGGCTCTCTTCTCCACTTCCTGCATGTTGGCCACCTCCCTCCCCTACTAGTACATGAGGAGAACAAAGAGGGCAGGTTGGAAGCTAGAGAGATCAGGGTTCAAATCTTGGCTAGAGCGCCACCTAGCTGTGTGACCTTGGGCAGGACACGGACCCTCCGCCACCTTAGTCTCCTCATCTGTAAAATGGGTAGCTGGTAATACCTACCTCAGAGGGCAGTTGTGAAGCATAAACAAGCCCACAAGGTAAAGGGCCTAGCACAGGACTTGGGGTGAGGCAGACAAGAGGCAGAAGGCAGAAATCTGCAGAGAGAGAGAGGAGCAGAGGCAAAAAGGGAGGGAGAGATGGAAGACCAGAAAGAGAAGCCAACCACTGCTGAAGGCAGGCAGTTCCCTTTCCCCACCTGAAGTCTGCATGAGCCTGCCTCAGTGGCCTTCTCTCCGCACCCCACAAGCTAGCCTGACGAAGGCACAGTGCTGGGGAGAGTGAGGGGTTGGGCCTGCGTAAAGGAGGCACAGCACAGGGGACTGTGCATCTAAGAAAACAAGTCCCAGAATCAGGTGAGGGACCAGCCACATGGGAAGGCCTTTCTAGAAAGGCTGTAAAATCCAGAAGCCACAAAAGGCAGTATTTAATTTGTAAAAGTTAAACTCTTTTTTTTTTTTAAGATTTTATTTATTTATTTGACAGAGAGAAACACACCTAGAGAGGGAACACAAGCAGAGGGACTGAGAAAGGGAGAAGCAGGCTTCCTGCTGAGCAGGAATCCTGATGTGCGACTTGACCCCAGGTCTCCAGGATCATGACCTAAGCCGAAAGCAGCTACTTAACCAACTGAGCAACCTAGGCGCCTGTAAAAGTTAAACTCTTGATGGCAAATAAAAGCCAGGAATGAAATGAAAAGGAAAACAAATACTGGGATAAAGAAAAATGAGCAACACAAGTGATAAGGATCCAGTGTCCCTCAAATACAAAGAGAGCTCTCACAATTCAATAAGAATAATCCAACTGAAAAATAGGTAATGAGTATAAAAAGCACAGGCCAATAAACATAGGAAGATATGCTCAACCTCACCCATAATTTTTGAACTGCCAAATGAAGCCACATGAAGTATTATTTTTCCACCTATAAGACTGGTGATTGTTTCATCCAGAGTTAGTAAGGAGTGGGGAAGCAGACACCCTCAAACTATTGCTGAGAGCAGACCAAAAGCGATTTTTTTTTTTAATTTTATTTATTTGACAGAGAGAAACACAGCCAGAGAGGGAACACAAGCAGGGGGAGTGAGAGAGGGAGAAGCAGGCTTCCCGCGAGCCCGTGGGGCTCGAGCCTGGGTCTCCGGGATCATGACCTGAGCTAAAGGCAGTCACTTAACCAACTGAGCCACCCAGGTGTCCCCAAAAGCGATTTTAGAGAATAACTGGACAGCATGTTTTAAAAAACTCCTAAAGCACATTTCCCTGGACTCGGGAGTCTTTTATCTGAAATGTGCTCTTTGGAGTCCAGGAATGTGTGAGGACAGATATTCACAGGATGTTGTTTGTAATGGTGGAAAAGTAAAAACAACGTCCGTACTCAGCAATTACAGGATTTGGTGATATCTATCACGGGATACAATTCAGAAAAAGAGACAGCTCTGCTCACTACGTACCAAAATAGAATAGCCTTCCAGAAGTACTTTTATTTTCATTTATTTTTTTTAAAGATTTTATTTATTTATCTTGACAGAGAGAGAGAGATCACAAGTAGGCAGAGAGGTAGGCAGAGAGAGAGGAGGAAGCAGGCTCCCTGCTGAGCAGAGAGCCCGATACAGGCCTTGATCCCAGGACCCCGAGATCATGACCTGAGCCTAAGGCAGAGGCTTAACCCATTGAGCCACCCAGGCGCCCCAGAAGTACTTTTAAAGTGAAGAAGTAAGAGGTGGAACGACACAAACCTGACACCAATTAGTTTGATATTACTAGTTAAAAGCCCAGATCCTAGGGTCACTTCCCATCAGCTGTGTGACCCTGCGAAAATTACTTAAAGTCTCTGAGCTTCATTTTTTCTGACTGAAAAACGGTAGTGATCATGGCCACCACCATATGGTTTGCAATGCAGATAAAATGAGTTAAAACAGTGCCCGGCACACCGTTAGCATCCCCCACCCACCCATGCCCAGTCTGGGTGATCGCTGTCCAGGCTATCTTGGTCACAGCTGTGTCCCCAGCACTGCCTGGCATGCAGCCAGGAACAGAGCAGGGTAAGACAGAGAGCTTGGTGAACCCCCTAAGGAATGGATGAATGAGCTCCCTATAGAAAGGCCTCCCTCCCCTTCCCTTTTCCTCCACGAATATAGTCAGGCCTTAGGGAACCTCATTCTATAAAGAAATAAAAAATATACAATAATTGTTTCTGATTTTTCTATACTACTAACTATAATTATCACTACTGCTCTATTCTTTTTACTGTTTTATTATTTTCTATTGTTATTATTCTCTTATTACTCTATAGTCTGTTTTATTATGACTCTGTTATTTTGAAATTATCGTTCTATTATTTTTCTATTGTTGTTATTACTACTCTCTATTTTTTTTTTAAGATTTTATTTATTTGACAGAGAGAGGGATCACAAGTAGGCAGAGAGGCAGGCAGAGAGAGCAGAGGAAAACAGGCTCCCTGCTGAGCAGAGAGCCCGATGCGGGCCTTGATCCCAGGACCCTGAGATCATGACCTGAGCCAAAGGCAGAGGCTCCAACCCACTGAGCCACACAGGCGCCCGACTACTCTCTATTTTTTATTATTCGCTTAGACCCCTCCTGCCAGTGTCTGTCTGAGTTGGGTGCAGGGCAGGTGGGAAGCTAGGCGGAGGCAGGCAGAGGGGCGGGGGTTGGGCGCACCTGGGTGATGAGGAACTTGGTGAGGCGCTCGGGCAGCCGGCCCTTCTCACTGGAGAGGATCATCTCCAGCATGTCCCCATGAAGCTTCTCCATCACCACGAACACCTTCTCAGGTGTCTCAAACATGCAGTCCAGGTTCACGATCCCGGGGTGCCGCAGACTCTGGGGTGGGGGTGGGGAGGGGAGGGTGGCAGTCAGCGTTCAGGTCGCCTGTGAACTTGGGACCCCAGAGGCGAGCCAGGGTAGCAGATGGATGACAAATAAGGAGGATGTCCCCAGACAGATGTTCCCTCTCACCTCTAGACCTTTCTTTGTACAGGCTGGTCCCTCTGCTCAGAACACCTTTCTGCCCCTTCAGTCTCAACATGCATATTCCCTCCTCCATGAAGCCTTCCCTGACCACCCCCCCGCCTGGGTCAGTTGGCCCCTGAAAGGAGGAAGTAGGAAAGGAAGTTTCTTCCTAGGTGGGGCCAGAGCTGGGCCCCAGATCCCAGTGGTCACCTGCAGGATAGCCACTTCGTTCCGGAGCTGACTCTCCTGCTTGGTGGGGAAACGCAGTTTGTCAATGACCTTTACTGCCACGTCCCGGCCTGTCTTCCGGTGCTTTCCTGGGCGGGGTATAGGGGAGACTGGGGATGAAGGCAGCAAGACCTTCCAGTCCTGGTAAGAAGAACATTCCCCCACCACCACCACAGAGAGACATAGGCATAGCTGAACAAAGGCGGGCCTTCAAGGTGGCTGAGGGGTCTCCAGGAGGGATGTGAGTGGTGAGGGGCCTTGGAATAAAGGTGGAAAGAAGAAGATAAAAGACAGCTCTGAGGAGGGAAATCTATCACATGGGAAACTAGATTTATAATCAGTCAGAATCTAGGAACCAGCACTGTGGCCAATCAGAGTGCAGACTTTGCTCTCCCTATTAAGAATGGGAGAAATTCCATTGGTTTCTCCCAGTGAGAAAAGGAAAGGGTGCAACAATTTGCCTCTTGGATCCAGCTTTTTAAGTCAACCAGAACAGGAAGTGAGCACACAACCAATCAGACACGAAGGTCTGGAGCCCAGGAAGCCCTGGGACCCCCTCTGCATTAGCTTGGAAGCATCCATACCTCCATAGACCACTCCAAACTGCCCGGAGCCCAGCACCTCATCCGGGAAGATCTGGTAGACGGTGGCGATATCCTGCGTGGCAGGGGTGGGGAAGGTCAAGAGGGCAAATGGAGCTGGGGCGTTGAGGAGACAAGGGAGGGTGGGAGGCTGTGTGGGAGACAGAGGACATCCTTGAGACCATGGGGTGTGGGTGGGATCTCACCACATTCTCTTGGATCTGGCTGTTAGACACGGAGATGCTCAGAGAAGCTTGTCCTGGGAGAGCGGAGAGGAGAAGGTGAGGGGACCCTGGGCTCAGGATTATCTTCACCCATGACTCCAGAGGCAGCCTCAGGAGCCACACCACCTGGGTTCGAAGCCAGGGGATCCTGTGCAGCTCCAAGCCACTGACCTGCTTCCACATCTAGAGAATCGGAATGACAGGCGCTCCCTCGTAGGGCCAGTGGGAGAAGTAAACGAGATAGACTGAAGGGGCTCAAGAAGTACCATGAATGATTTCACTGAGCACTGACCCCAAGATCGCAGAGCAAAGGGAGGGATGCTGATCCCATTTTACAGAGGACACTGAGGGTCTCTCAGAGGGAACGCCCTAACGGATTCCAACATCTCCCCTCCTGGGAACTCGCCACCCTACCACTCAACCAGAGCCAGACATTTCCAAAGTTCTAACCCTTCTGCCACATGAACATATGCCCCCTTCCCATCCCAAGCCTGGCTCCTCATCCTCCGACCTGGTCCTCTGCCCCTGCTCTGCTCTCTCTCCTGTTTACGGCACAAACCTGAGTCTGTCCTTCCCCTGCTCCAAACTCCACCATGGCTTCCCAGTGCAATCAGGAGGGAGACCAAGCCCATTCAATGGCCTCATAGGCATTGGTCCCTCATTTACGTCTTTGACTTCAACCTCCACCATGCTGCTGTGTCCTCCCGACGCCCTGGCCTCCTTCCTGGGCCTCAGATACAGCCAAGTCCTCTCCTATCTCCTGCCTTTGCGCTTGCTGTTCCCTCTACCAGGAACATGCGTCCCTTCCGCTGGACTTAGTTAAATCCTTCTCCTCACTCAGTCTCAGCTCGGACTTCCCTCCTGGGGCTACATCACGTTCTACATTACATTTGTCATTCATGCAGGATGACCTGATCAGTATCTGTCACTCACATTGTCACTGCTCCAGAAGGCAGGAGCCTGGGACTTTCTGATCATCTTCTGCCTCTGCCTGAAATATTTCCCATCTGCATTCCCCTCCCTCAGCCCTTGTCAGCTTTTTGGTCTCAGTCCAGATGTTGCTGCATCCAGGAAACCCTCTTGGATACCCAGGCTGGATCAGCTATCCCCTCTGAGCCCACACAGCTCTCTGGCTTCCCTGTCCCAGCCCTGTCACTCTGGGTCGTCACTGCTTGGGGACAGGTCTGTCTCCCTTACTGGACCATGAGCCCTGTGAGGGGCAGGTCCTGGGCTGTCTTGGTAATGGCTATGTCCCCAGCACTGTCCAGCATAGGGTGGGCACAGAGAAGTCACTCAGTAAATACCTGAATGAAATACCCTGAACTCACAATCTGGAGGAGTTATCGCCACCTGGAACAAGACCCAGAAAAGGGAAGTGACATGCCCAAGGCCACTTCAGGTCTAGGGCTTAATGGTTTAAGTGGCTTAATTCAGCTGAGTCCAGAAGCCTCATTCTCCACTGTGCCATTCCCTGCCTTCTTCCTGGCTCTTCCCTTCCCTGGGACCCCAACGGTGGGGACTTACTGTGGGGTGTATGGCCTGGGGCACTGGGTGCGTCCTGAAGAATGACTGGCATCAGGGCCTGGCGGATGGCCGTTTCCCAGCCTCGGGCAGCCTCAGCCCCCTGTCCGCTGGGCCCTCCTGGGGCCCCACCAGGTGTCTCGCCCACAAAGTAGGTGACATTGGCAGTGACAATCTCGAAGCAGTGAGGGTTGGTGCCTGGTGGCACAAAGTTGAAGTTCTGGGCGGGCTCCACAGTGAGGATTTCTGACAGTGGGATTTCCTAGCAGGACACAGAACCAGCACCAGTGAGGATGTCATGCACACCCTGGGGCTCCCCACTTACTCAGAATAGCACACAGAACCCAGTGTCAGTGGGAAAGGGCCTGATTTGCATAGTTGCACAGAGCAGTCAGGAAGGGCCTCCTCGCAGAAGTTACATGAAGCAAGAGATCAGAAAGTTAAGAAGAGGCCAGCTGGTGGAGGATAGCGGAAACAGGATGTGCAAAGGCCCTGAGGTGGGAAAGGCTTGTGTTGAGGGGATATGCTCTATTCCCATTACATGGATGGTGCCAAGCACACAGGAGGCATGCCATGTTTGGTGAAAAACAAATGAAGTTAGGACATTGGGGGCCTCATGGGCCACAGAGAGGAGCCTGGGCTTTGTCTCCAGGGCCCTGGGGAGCCATGGAAGGGGTTAGAGCAAGGCAGAGGGCAGTCTCTGGCTGTGTGTGGAGGGTGGACAGGAAAGGATGGGACTGAGACAGGAGACCAGTAAGGAGGCTGAGAAGGACAGGTAAAGGGGAGGGGACAAGGAGAGAAGGTGCAGGGTCTGTGCAGAGGGAAAAGAGCATGCCTTGAAAACTGTTAGAAGAGAAAAGGGGGGCATGATTGCAGAAGTGGGAGAAAAGAATTAAAATAACAAAAGAACGAAAAACAGGGACAAACTGACACAGATTATAAAGGCAGGAGACAGAGATGCGGTGGGGGCAGCATCTTAGTGTGGCTGAGAACACAGGCAGGATGAGAAGGCACCCTACCGCCATGGGAAGCCGCTCCAGAGCAGGTAACCCCCGAGGCGTCCAGGTTTTATTTTAAGGGTAAAGGGAGGGTCCTGATGGTTTTCCGGGCTCCTTTGGCTGCTATGTGGGACAAGGCTGTGCAGGCTTGCCTAGAGCACGGTGCGGCCATGGGGGGTGGTGAGCAATATGGATAAATGAGCCAATTCTTCATTATAAAGTAATAATGGTAACAGGGAGCTCCACACAAGCCAGGCCCTAAGCTAACCGCTTCGCGGAGGTTGGGGCAGCGGTCCTACAGCGACCGTTCCTTGAGGCCTTTCACAGGTGCCACGCGGGAGGTGCAGGGAGGAAGGTGGGCCGCGCGGGTTCCCCATCGGGAAAGTGCTGGGGCCACAGGTATGCCCATTTGCTGATGACAAGCAAGCGGGCAAGTAACTGGGAGAGGAGTGGGAGGACGAGGTCTGGGGGAACTGGGGGCCGGAAGGCCCACCTTGTAGTATCTGTTGGTCGTGTTGTTCTGGAAGAGTGTGATGCACTTGCAGTCCAGGCGCCAATAGTGCCGCTTCCTCTGTTGGGAGACGTGGTCCAGAAGGTGAGCCCATACCGCGGCTGGGGCTCCAGCTCTTCCCGGAGCCAAGCCCCGCCCTTAAGTCTAGGCCCGCCCCCATAACGCCCCACCCCTTCCGTCTCGTCGCCCGCGCCTCTAATTCCAGCTCCATCTCCAGTAAGGCCTCGCCCATCCCTAACTCCAGCCCCACCCCGCGCCCCTCTCAAATTGATCCCGCCCCTCCCGTATTAGCTTCGGCTCCACCCAACCTTGCCCCGTCCCATAACCCCTTTCCAACTCTCCAACTTTAAGTCAGCCTCCAGCCACGCTCCTGGGCCTCTAAACCTGACCCACCCCTATCTTCTACCAGCCCAGACCTGGCCCCTCCACTATAAGCCCACCCCACCCTCTCTCCCAACTTCGCCCCAGCCGGCCCCACCCTATATCACACCCCCACTTAATTACCTCCAGTTAGGCCCCTAGCCTGGCCCAGCACCCTCTGAGCCCATCCTCTATAACCCTAACCCTTCTCGCCCCCACCCCTCCCTTGACCTTAGCCCCCGCCTCTTCCCTGACTCCTGTCCTGCCCCTCCGCCATCCCTTAGAACTCATCCATCTAGGGGCGCCTGGGTGGCCCAGTTGGTTAAGCGACTGCCTTTGGCTCAGGTCATGATCCCGGAGTCCCGGGATGGAGCCCCGCATTGGGCTGCCTGCTTGGCGGGAAGCCTGCTTCTCCCTCCTCACTCCCCCTGCTTGTGTTCCCTCTCTGGCTGTGTTTCTCTCTGTCAAATAAATAAATAAAATCTTTAAAAAAGCCAACTCATCCCTCTAATTCTAGTTCCGCCTCTAGGTGGGCCCGCCCACCTCCAACCCTACCCAGCCCCACCTCCACAAGCGGATCGTGCCCCTCCCCTAACTTTAGCTCCGCCCCACCTAGCTAGCCTCCACCCCGCCCACTCACCAGCGTGTCCTTGTTGCTGTAATGAACCACCCAGCCCTCTCGCAGGGTGGTGCTAGATTTCCGCGTCGTGTGTCGCACCGACTGCACCACCCTCATTAGGGGAATGTACCCCAAGGAGCTGGGGGGGAGGGGGAGAGGAAGAGGATAGAGGTTACAAGTGGAAAATACCCACAAGCACTTGAGGCTGGAGGGTGCATCTCTGGGCAGCCAAGAGTGGGGTTTTTTTTGACCACACTTTTGTGGTTTCCACATTTCCCATAATGAGTAAGGGGACACTAGAGAGAGCCACAGTACAAGGCTGGGGTCCGAAGTTAGGCAGCCTGGCAAATCACCTAACCTCTTTGTACCTGGTCTCTCCACCCAAAGGGGTTGCTGTGAGGAGTGAAAACCTTTCTTGGGAGTTCAGCACAATGCCTGGCACCCAGTGGTCCTCCCATAAGTGCTAATCGGTACTGAACCCAGTGACTGTAGGGCCACCTGTGTGACAGTAGGCAAGTGACTCAACCTCTCTGTGCCTCATTGCCCTTATCCATGCACATGTTATTATTACAAAGAGGAAATGAAGACTGAGTGAGATTCACAGACTTGCTCAACTCCAGAACCAACCACTTCATGATCCCTGCACTAAACCAGGACTCCAGTGGCCCTGGCACTTCCCTTTGCCTCTCTGAGACTTGGTTTCCTCATCTGTGAAATAGACTACAACATCTCTCCCAACACCCCTACCCCACCCAAGTCCATCAAGATCCAACTCTGACAGCCTCTTCCTCTGTTACTAAACATTACAGGAAAGACCTGGCAGAAAGGCACCTTGAACTTCCAGGCAGCTCTAGTCAGGTAGCACCAGCAGAAACTCTCTGCAATCACAGTGACCTGCGTACCCATCTCCCCTTTGGACTGATCTTCCATTCCCTTCCCCTGGCCCTCTCTCCTCCACCACACCAATCTCAGTGTTGTTTCTGGAACATGCTTGGTCCTATCACAGGGCCTTTGCACTTGCTGTTCCCTTTGCTTGGTAAGCTCTTCCACCAACTACCTTCCACATGCCTTTCTTCTCCCTCCCCTCCTTCAGATCTCTTCAAATGTCACCTCCTCAGAGAGGCCCCCTTTAATGACCCTAACTAAAACAACGTATCTTCATTCTCTGTCCCCTCTCAATGATTTATTTTTAAAAATTTATCTTTGGGGCGCCTGGGTGGCTCAGTTGGTTAAGCAACTGCCTTCGGCTCAGGTCATGATCTCGGAGACTCGGGATCGAGTCCCACATTGGGCTCCCTGCTCAGTGGGAAGCCTGCTTCTCCTTCTCTCGCTCCCCCTGCTTGTGTTCTCTCTCTGGCTATGTTTCTCTCTGTCAAATAAAATCTTAAAAAAAAAATGGTGACCTCTTTAAAAAAAAAACTTATCTTTATTTTAATTTACTTTTTGATAGTAGTCATCAATACCTGATGCTATGGGTGAATTTGTTTACTACTTGTCTCCCGCTAGAATGTTGGCTCTGTGAGGCCAGAGAATTTTCCTGGTTTGGTTCACAGCTGTGTGCTTGGAAGTCCGAAAATCTCTACTGAGCACCATGGAAATGGCTCACCCTCCTTCCCACGTCCATGTCTCCCTGGCCCTGTGGGGTGAAGTCTCAGCTCCTTTCTCTTAGTAATTACTGGCTGAAGCCCCTGAGCTTCGATCTTTCAAGCTAGGAATGGGGATACTGTTCCTTATTGTCCTTCTGAGGATTTAGCTCAAGAACAAATATTATTTACACATGTATTACTGAATTAGTACAACATACCAATGATAGTGTGTTAATATTATTCTAAGGCATATGCAAAAAAGTGAAAACATCTAAAAAATGAGATTAAAATAAAGAGAAATGGGAATGCAAATATTTGTCCCCATACTCTGGAATGGATCACCTCCGACCCTCCATGCTTTGGGATTCAAGAACAGAGTACTGGGGAGGATACTCTTTCCATCTCCTCAGCATTTACAACCTGGTAAGCACTTGACCCACACTATCTAATGGAGTTTGAAAATCACCCTGCAAGACAGGTGCTGTCATTGTCCCCAGTGGATGTCATTCACTTCACCCTTATGACAATCCTCAAAGGTATGTCCTACTTTATCCCCATCTTTCTGATGAAGAAACTGAAGGCCCAGAGAGGTTAATCTGCCTAAGGCCATGCAGCAGTCTGGCTCCAGATTCTCACGTTCTTACTCTTTGCTGTCACTTTGCAACAAGAACACAGACTGTTTCTGGAAGGGCCTGCCAACAGTTGATCCCAGGGACATCCTTGGAGATGGTGGGGGAGGACCTAAGCAGCTGGGGGGCAGGGAAGTGGGAGGGTTTGACTATCTACCTTTTGAATGACTGAATTCCGAAAAAGAAATACACTCTACGTTAAAATCCACTTCTATGAAAGCTTTCTTAAAAAAATGTACATTTTTTAGCAAAAAGGTAAAATTTAAAAACAAAGTGTGGGTGCCTGGGAAATTTACAGGGGGACATCCAGCCATTGTAGAGATAGGAAGGGCCTTCTCCCCAGGTACCTCTCGGCCTTGCCTCCCTCGCCTTCCTCCTCCTCACTGGCATGGAGGGCATTTTCCGAGTGTGAGCCTGGGATGACCCCCGAGTCGTCAGACTCATCCATGAGGGAACTCTTGTCAGCTTCGCTGTAATCGGTGGCCTCCTCCATCGGCACATCTAAGGGGATGGGGATGTCAGAGGGGCCACTCCTGCCACCCCCCTCACTTCCCCGCTCAGCCCACAGCTTCTCACCTCCATTGATGAGTGCTTCCCCTAAGCAGTCGTTAGGGACTCGGGTGGCACAGCGCTTGTGACAGTTAAACTTGCAGTCTGGTATGAGGACAGGGAACAAGTGGACAGGTGGGAGGGGAGAGAGACATCACCTGTAAGGGTTGAATCTTGACTCCTAACCCCTGGCCCAGAAGATTCTGCTCCTGATGTTTTGGGGCAGGAAACCTAGCGGAATCTTCTCTGGTTGTCCCTCTTTGAGTCTAGAACATTCAGAACTAGGGAATTCCTTGTTGTAGGGGGCTGGTCTGGGCATGATAGATGTTTAGCAGTCATCCCCAACCTCTACCCAGTAGGTGCCACTAACACATCCCTGTAAGATTCTAGACTTTTAAAAAAAATTCTAGAGTTCTAAGACTCCAAATTTCAATGTCCCAGTGTCTAGAACTTGACACATCTATGACTTTACAGTTCTATGATTCTAGACTGCTAAGGCTTCTTGATGTCCAAGATTTTAGGGTTTTTGATATCTTAAACTCTGGAAATCAGTGATTCTATAGCTCTACAATTCTGGACTGTGAAGCCTCCAGAATCTGATGATTTCAAGGTTCTAGGATTCCATACACCCAAGATTGTAGAATTTGATGTTCCTATTGTTCTTCAGCTCTACGCATCTAAGGTTCTAGAATTTGACTCTTCCAGTGAATTCTAGAATTGGACAGCTCTAAATTTTAATGGCTCTTGATGTCTTGTACTCTAGAATTTGATAATCCAGAGTTCTGTGTTCTGTCCAGGACTCTAGGAGCCCATGGTCCTGAGGGTATATGAGTCTAGACTTCTAAGTTTTACATTTGATGCTTCTAGGCTTCTATCATTCTCAAATCTGATGGTTCTGAAGTTCCAATATTCTGAGAATCTATAATCTGGGAGTTTTAGGATCTCCGAGTCTAAAGTTCTGTGGTTTCTTTCACAGAGTCCTATGATCCAGAATCCCTGAAGCCCACGGTTCCAGTCTTGTGCTTCTAGAATTCTTGAGTACTACAGTTTTAGAATCCCATACTAAATAGCTTATAGATCTAAATTTCTAAGGTTCTAGGATTCCAGAATTCCAAAGGTTCTAGAACACCAGGATTCAGGGCACTCTCCTCCCTAGGCCCTGGGCTCCTGAGGATCAGAATACTGGGTGTTTTTGTTGTTTTTTTTTTTTAAGATTTTATTTTTAAGTCCTCTCCACACCCAACATGGGGATCGAACTTAGGACCCGAGGTCAAGAGTCTCAGGCCCCATCGACTCAGGGGCCCCCAGAGAACTGGGAGTCTTAGGTCCTGCCACGAGCCCAGGTGAGAGAGGCCGCAAGCCTCTGAGTGAATGTGTGTGTGTGCCGGGCCTTCTGACCCCATCTGCCACCCCCGGGGCGGGGGCCCACTGACCTTTGCACTGCAGGCCCTGGCGAAAGAGACCCTTGAGGAGTTTCTTGCAAGCCTGGCAGACAGTGGGCCGTGTGTAGCTGTGGATGAGGAACGTGTGCGGGACCTTCACCTTGGAGAGCAGCATCTTGTCCAGCTCGATAGGGCGGCCGGTGTAGGAGGAGGCAGAAGATGAGGAGGAGGAGGACGGGGGGCGGCGAGGCAGGAGTTCGGTGGTACTACGGCTCTACGGTCAGCGGTCAGCGGGGTGGAGGGCACACCTTAGTGCGTAGCTCCATTCCCGGGCCCTGTCGCCCGTCCCCACCCCCCCACCCCCCACCCCCGCCACCGGCCCGCCCTCTCCCCAGACCCTCACCAGCTCATCAGCTATGCAGGGCAGGGACTCGGAGGTGCTGAGGCGAACAGAATGGCCGCTGGCCAGAGACGTGGACGACAGGCGCCTCTTGCGGGCGCCACTGCAATTGTTGGGGATGCTGAAGGCACAGCGCTTGTGGTAGTTCAGTCCGCAGCCTGTGGGGGGCGACAGATGATCAGAGACAGACCTGCACCAGTCCGGGGCGCTAAAGCTCCGCCCCACCCCCTTTTCCCTTTCTGTGGATTAGGAATACAGCAACCCTCTCAGGAAGGCCATTAAGACCAAGGAAAACTACAAAAACCCAAATAGGGTAGAACAGCCACCGGCCTAGAAAGTTCAGAGCCAGTCCATCAGACAAAGAACCATGGGCAGGTGAGGCGCTTGCTGAGGGCCTGGGGAATGTGGACTGGGTAGTGGCAGAAAGAGACCACAACCACGGGACCAGCTGGACAAAGGAGGAGCGTACTGGCAATAACTAGTTCTTCCTTATATATAGGTGTGCAACAACTATTTGTGCTTTCTTCCTTCTACCCCCTTATCACCTAACGTAACACCTTTTTTTTTTTTTTTTAAATTTGGACCGCTCTAGGATTGTGCGTGTCATCCTTGCGCAGGGGCCGTGCTATTCTGTGTTGGCCCCATTTTGGTACATGTGCTGCCAAAGGGAGCACTTATCATATTTAAATTACAGGACATTATAAAAATAAAAAATAAAATAAATTACAGGCCATCAAAGAAAAAGAGTGAACAAGCATCTTCTCCTGGGGAAAGGGTTAGCATGTTTTCATTTGTACTCGGGACAGTTCTACTGAATCAGATGGAAGTACAACTTTACTGTCATTTCTTTCCTAATTTATCGTTAAAAAAAAAAAATCCAAATCCTCATCCATGAAAGATTCAGGCTCAGCGTGCTGTTTTCCTACCTAGTGGGCTTCCTGAACCCTTGCTCCCATACAGAGATTCCAAATGATTCCAGGAAGGCTCCCTGTTCTGGAGTGAAGAATGTGCCTCCAGCCTTTGGAAGCTTCCCCGGGACCGCCTCATGAAGCCTGGCTGCCACAGGCTTTCCCAAATGTGGTGCTACAAGAGCTTCAGGATAGCACATGGCCTTTGCAAACACTTCCCAGCACTGGACTTTGCTCCCTCATGTGCTTCACTGCATTTCAAAATCTCATCCGTGACTCTCTGTGTGAGTATCAAGGTACAGTCAAACTCCCACCAGAAGGCATTAATGGCATTAAGAACAGGCATTTGGGACTCCTTTGGAATGACCATCATCTGTGATGCTGAGCCAATGGAAGTCTATGCTAAGGATGCCCATTAAGAATCAATGACACTAGGTGCTCCTGGGTGGCTCAGTCGGTTGAGCATCTAGCTCTTGGTTTCAGTTCAGGTCATCATCTCAGGGTCGTGAGATCAAGCCCCACATCGGGTTCCTTGCTGAGTGGGGAGCCTGCTTAAGATTCTCTCTCTCCCCTCTGTCCCTCTGCTTCTCTACCTTCCCCCATGCTCATGCACAAGCAAGCGTGTTCTCTTTCTCAAAAAAAATTTTTTTTGGGCGCCTGAGTGGCTCAGTTGGTTGAGCGACTGCTTTCGGCTCAGGTCATGATCCCGGAGCCCCGGGATCGAGTCCCACATCGGGCTCCCTGCTCGGTGGGAAACCTGCTTCTCCCTCTCTCACTCCCCCTGCTTGTGTTCCCTCTCTGACTGTGTTTCTCTCTGTCAAATAAATAAAATCTTTAAAAAAAAAAATTTTTTTTTTTGACACCATGATGAAGGTTACATATGCCATGACATCAGGAGCTGGATATGGTCTGTGCACGATGGCGGTACTGGTAACAGCTTTGAACCGAGTCAGTTTTCTACAGGCCTGACATGGCTATCATCCCTCAAGCCCTTAAATGCCACAAATCTATTTAGGGCTTCATGATAACAATCCTGGTCAACGCTGCAGGTCATCTGGATCACAGGGCCCTGAAGACTCGGGATTTCCGTATGAACATGACTGCCATGAAGCTGGAGATCCTTGGATGGTGGAACATCCAAGAATATGCTTCTAACAGAGTTGCAGCCTTCGCAGAATGGATGACCTTCATCTGCTGTGAGTTGGCAAGGCGGTTGTGTGGCCTTCATCTGTAGGCGGGGTGAGAGCTCAGGGTTCTTGCTCAGAAGCGTGGAAGATGGGAAGAGTGGACCTGTGGAACCTGACCCTTGGGCTTAACCTTGAGATACATTGGTGTGGTCTCTTATTT
Source organism: Spilogale gracilis (assembly GCA_004023965.1). NCBI lineage: Eukaryota > Metazoa > Chordata > Mammalia > Carnivora > Mephitidae > Spilogale > Spilogale gracilis. The sequence continues at coordinate 56,622 of PITA01012835.1, forward strand.
TTTTAAGTATGTTCGAAGGACATGTGTATGGGTGCTTGTTATAGACTGAACATGTGTCCATCCCCCAAATACATATGTTGATGCCCTGATCCACAACGTGACTATATTAGAAGATGGGTCTTTAAGGAGGTAATTAAGGTTAAACGAAGCCACAAAGGTGGAGCACAGATCTGATGCAACCGAGGTCTTTATAAAAAGGAGACACTTGAGAAACTGTTGTCTCTCCTCACGCCATGGCAGCTACACAGCGAGATGGCAGCTGTGTGCGAACCAGAAAGAGGGTTCTCATCAGGAAACGACACCTGGTCCAAAGCGTGCTCTTAAACTTTCCAGCCTCCGGAATCGTGAGTTCTAAATATGTGTTGTTTAAACCACTCAGCCTGTAGTATTTTGTTATGGCAGGTCCTGGCACACTGAGGGGCCAAGTCAGTAAGGAGTGGACTCTGATGGTCAGCTTCATGTGTCAACCCCAGTAATTCAGATGTTAATGTAGGGGCTGTTGTGAAGGTATTTTGTACATGTGATTCAAGTGCACAATCAGATGACTAGAAGTGAGGGAGAGTAGTCTGGTTAATCTGGGTGGGCCCATTTCAATCAGTTGAAAGGTTAAAAAGCAGAGCTGAGATTTCCCAGATGAAGAAATTCAGCCCGGGAGTCCAGCCTGCCCTTCCTGACGGGTTGCCCTATGGATTTCAGAGTTGCTTAGCCAATCCCCGCAGTCCTGTAAGCGAATTCTTTCCAAATATCCCTTAATATCTACCTCCTATTGGTTGTTTCTCTGGTGATTCCTGTTATATGCTCCACCTTCTTCCCTTTGCACATTCCCCTTCTCCCCCAAGCTCTGCCCCTTACCTCTCCCTCCGAGTTCCACATCAGGCTCCACCTCCGGAGCTGAACCCCGCCCTGGGAACGCCCATCATTCAAACCCCGCCCCCAACGACTCTCCCAAGCTGGGGCTCTGGGCCATTCACCTCTCTTCAAGTCCCGCCTCCTACCCTGAACTCCACCCCTCCCCACCCCCCCTGCTCCCCCACCCCGCCCTGGCCCCACTCCTCGGCCCCGCCTCCAGCCCCTCTTCCCTCACCGTCACACTTGAGGCCTTGGCGCACAAGACCGAAGAGCATCTCCCCGCAGTGATCGCAGAAGGCCGGCGCTCTGTACGAGTGTACGGTGAGGGCGTGCGGGCGGATCTGGAAGTCCTCGAAGGTGGCCGAAGCTGCAGGCAGCAGGGAGGGGCGGATGGTTGAGCCAGAACACCGAGGGCTGTTCTGGGTTTCTCACAGTCCTTCCCGCTGCAAGGTTTGATCTTGCCTTCCTTCATTTACTCACATACTACACTCTACCTGGGTTTAAATCCCAGTATCACCACTGGGCAAGAAACCTATGCCCGGGACTGGGGAGTTGTTTAGTGGGTACAGAATTTCAGTTCTACAAGATGAAAACATTCCTGGAGACTGTTGCAGGACAACATGAATGTAATTGACACTACTGAACAGGAGACTTAAAAATGGTTAAGATGGTACATTTTATGTTACATATATTTCACAATTAAACATTTTAAAATAAAACTTAAAAAGTACAGATGCCTGGGTCCCACCCTTAGAGTTGCTGATCTGCTTGGTCTAGGATGGAGCTTGTGTCAAGAGGAAAAACCAAATTCCTATGTATCTCAATTTTCTCATCTTTAAAATGGAAGTCCAACAAACACTGAGCATTGTTCTAGGTACCAGGGACATCACACAGAACAAATTCCCTGCCTGGTCTCTAGTAAGGGAGGCAGCCAATCAAAATAAAGGAGATTAAATAATATTAATAAATAAATATTATTTAACAATCACCCAGGGCACCCGGGTGGCTCAGTTGGTTAAGTGTCTGCCTTTGGCTCAGGTCATGGTCCTCAGGGGCCTAGGATCCAGCTTGGGTTGGCCTCCCTGCTCAGCAGGGAACCTGCTTCCCCTTTTCTGTCTGCCACTCCCCCTGCTGTGCTCTCTTCCTTGCTCTCTCCATCTCTCTCTCAAATAAATTATATATATATATATTTGTTAAACGTCTGCCTCAACAAATATATATATTTGTTAAACGTCTGCCTCTGGCTCGGGTCATGATCCCAGGGTCCTGGGATGGAGCCCCACATTGGGCTCCTTGGTCAGTAGGAAGTCTGCTTCTCCCTGTCCCTCTGCCTGCTGCTCCCCCTACTTATGCTCTCTCTTTCTCTCTTTGTGTCAAGTAAATAAGATGTCTTTCAAAAAATAAAATATAATATATATATAAAATCTTTAAAAAAAAAAATCACCCAACCTAGCAGTTAACTAGTGCCAGGCACTGCTCCAAATACTTTAAAATACTAGTAAATTCAGTTCTTTCAAGAGCCCTGGAGGTACACTCTTCTTATCCCCATTTTTGAGATGAGAAGATTGTAGCACAGAGAGGTGAAGCAACTTGCCCAAGGTCACACAGCTAGTAAGCTGTGGCTCCAAAGTTCAGGCTTCCAGTACTGCATTTACTACCTCTTGGAAATGTTTAAGTAATAAAATACCCAGCACGTGTCCACTATACTCAAATAAATAAAAATAAAAACAACCTGTTAAGCAACTGTTACTTATCTCAATAACGGGATGAATATTTATTGAGAACCAACATAAACTGGGTACTCTGGAAGACTTGCATGCTCTCATTTGTTCTTAGTTGGTCTCTATACGTGTAACTTCACACTTTTCCCTAGGGTAAAATTATATATTTGCACATTATTCATATACTATGTACATAAGTATATATATTTGTACATTGTGTATATTTACATAATGTAAATTATATATTATATATTATATATTATATATTACTCATATACTAGAACATAACACGTTCTGTTATATAACGTTATGTAATATAAATTATATATTATGTATTGTTATATATTATACTACATGTTATATATCATATATTATTATACAGTATATATATGATGTATATGTATTATGTATATTTATATTATATAAATTATATATAATATAAAAACATATGATATAAATGATATCTATATTTGCACATTATATATAAGTATATGCAATATATATATATCCCAGAAATAAAGTACAACTCCAAAAAAACATACATGCAGCAGGCTAGAAATCAGTAATGCTTAGGAGAAAAATCTTAGACAGGACAGTGGGAAGGTACAAGACATACAATTTTAAATAGGTGGTTGAGGAAGGCCCCCTTCAGGTGTCGTTAGGGCAAAAGCCTGAAACGGGGGTGCCTGGGTGGCTCAGTTGGTTAAAGCCTCTGCCTTCGGCTCAGGTCATGATCTCAGGGTCCTGGGATCGAGGCCCACATCAGGCTCTCTGCTCAGCAGGGAGCCTGCTTCCTCCTCTCTCTGCCTGCCTCTCTGCCTACTTGTGATCTCTCTCTGTCAAATAAATTAATCAATAAAATATTAAAAAAAA
>PITA01012836.1:0-29587 GCA_004023965.1 Spilogale gracilis
TTTTTTTTTTTTAAAGATTTTGTTTATTTGACAGAGAGAAACACAGCCAGAGAGGGAACACAAGCAGGGGGAGTGAGAGAGGGAGAAGCAGGCTTCCCGCCGAGCAGGGAGCCCGATGTGGGACTCGATCCCGGGTCTCCAGGATCATGACCTGAGCCGAAGGCAGTGGCTTAACCAACTGAGCCAGCCAGGCATCCCTTGATCCCGGAGTTCTGGTATCAAGACCCACATCCGGCTCCCAGCTCCATGGTGAGTCTGCTTCCCCCTCTGACCTTCTCCCTTCTCATGCTCTCTCTCACTCTCTCTCTAATAAATAAACAAATAAAATATTAAAAACCAAACAAACAACTGAACAGAGAAAATTCAAACCTAAGGTGTTAATTTATTGAACTAAATACAACACAGGAGCACCTCCTGGATGTCACGTACTCCTCTACACACCAAGTGTATCATAACAAACAAGGCGTGTACCTCAGAAGCTTCCATTCTAGCAGGAAGACTGAGCAATAAGCAGGTAAACAAGTGAAAATATGACTTAAGAATACGCAGTAAGAGATATCAAGAGCTGAGGAAGAATATGCTCCAGGAGCACTTGTCAAATACACATTTTTATTAATTCAGGCTTACTGATATGTATTTACATCAGTAAAACTCATCTTTTTTTCGGGGGGGGGTACAGTTCCAAGAGGTTTGAGGAATGCAATCAGTTATATAATCACCCACATAATTAAGACAGAAAGTCTTACCACTAGCTCTCAAGCTTGCCCCATTCAGCTTCCTTCACTTCCTTCACTCCCAGTCCCTGGCAACTGATGGTCTGATATCTGTTCTTATCCTTTGCATTTTCCAAACTATCAAACAAATGGAAACATTTATTCTGTAGTTTTTTTGAGTTCTGGCTTCATTCCTCAGGTTTTTGGACTTCTTTCATGTTGTAGGATATGTCAGTAGTTAGTTCTTTTTTATTGTTGAACACATTTTGCATTCCTCCAGCAACATGTGAGAGTTCCAATTGTGTCGCATCCTTGCCAACACTTTGTATTGCCTGTTTCATTTTATTTTTTAATCCCAGCCTTTCTAGTAAATGTGCATGAAATATCATGGTGAATTTAATTTGCATTTCTCTAATGACTACTGATTTTGAACATTTTTTTCATGGGCTTATCTGCTATCTCTTTCTTAGGGGGAAGCATCTGCTCATAGTTTTGTCCATTTATTATTGAGTTGTTTTTCCTCTTATCATTAATTTTAGTTCTTTTGTGTGTTCTTTATATAGTTTATTTATATTATAAAAATAATTTGTATATTAAAAATGTATTTGGATATATAATTCTTTATATATTCATTAAAAGGTGCTTTTTCAATGTGTTTTGAAAATATTTTCTCTCGTTTGTGCCTTGCCTTTTTTGTTTGTTTTTTTACAGATTTTATTTATTTATTTGACAGACAGAAACACAGCTAGAGAGGTAACACAAGCAGGGGGAATGGGAGAGGGAGAAGCAGGCTTCTACCTGAGCAGGGAGCCCCAGACCTCTAGGATCTTGACTAAGTTGAAGGCAGAGACTTAATGACTGAGCCACCCAGGTGCCCCAGTGTGACTTACCTTTTTATTTTAAGTGTTTTTTAAAGATATTTTTCTTAATTTTGATAAAGTTCAATACTGCTTTTTAAATTTTACATTTTATATTTATTTCCTGTCAAATTGAAAAAAAACAAACTTTGCCTGACCCAAAGTTTCTCGACATATTATTATTTAGATGCTGTTAATAGTAAGATTTACATTTTGGTCTATAATCTAATACAAGATAATATTTGCGTGTAGTAAGTAGAGCAAGATAGGTCAAAGGATTATCTTTTTATTTGTCTTCTTTTTTCCTTTAAAAAATTTTCAACTGTCTAACTGTTCCAATAGTTTATGGCGAAAAAATTATTTTCTATTGAATCATCTTGGCATCTTTACTGAAATTGATTAATCATATAACTGGGCCTCCTGAACTCTACTTTTTTTTCATTGATCTGTATGTCTAAATAACATGTTAAAGCATAATTTTTGATCAAATGCTCTGAGTTTACATGCAAAAAAATGAATCTCTTGGTTAAGTCAGCAATCATGGATGTCCATCCCACTTAATTTTTAGGCAAGTGGCAAAACTGAGTAGGTATTCCCCAATTTCTTAAAAAAATCCAAAATAAATACATAAAAATAAAAAAATAAACCTATGTAAAGAGAGAAACTTTAAAACAAAACAAAAAAATAAAAATAGACCTAGAGGATGTACCCTAGATGAAATATTATCCTAAGAAACGGAATAAACATACTCCTCTATATTCAACAAAATTAACAACATTAAGCAAGATATTTCCCTCAGGAAGGAAATATGAGAACTCTATAAAGGAATTAAAAAACAGAGAGGACAAAATATATTTGGAATCTGAACTAGTGGTGATAAAAAAAGAAATGATAAAAATATTTGTGTATCTGATTACGAACTTGTCTCTGGAATACATAAAGCATTCTCAAAACTCAATAATAAGAAAACAAATAGCCCAATAAAGATGGATAAAAATTTGAAAAGGCACTTCATCAAAAAAGATATGCAGATGGCCAATAATCACATGAATTATGCTCAACATTATTATTCATTAGGGAAATGCAAATTAATACCAAAATGAGATACATAATGATTAGAAAGGCTACAATTTAAAATGCTGATGATAGGAAGTGTTGGGGCATAAGCAGAGTTACTAAGTTTCACACACTGCTCTTGGAAATGTAAAATGGTAGTTTGTCAGTTTCTTAAAAAAATCAGATATACACTTACTACATGACACAGTTATTCCTTTCATTGGTATTTAACCGAGATAAATGAAAGTGTATTTCCCAGAAATGCTTAGAGAAGCTTTATGGAAGACAACAACAACAAAAAAACTAGTAAAAACATGGATTCCCATTAACAAGTGAATGGAAAAACAAGCTCTGGTATGTACAAATGAATGAAATGCTGCTTGGAAGTAAGAAGGCATGAATCACTGGTAGATACTACATCATGGATGAATTTTGAAATAATTATGTTGAGAGAAAGAAGCCAACCACATAAAGTACATGTTGTATGATTTATTAATATATACGATGTAAGAATGTGCAAACTAACCTATCATAACAGAAAGCACATTTGCTGCCTGTAGATAGAATAAAGATTGGCAGAAATAGGTGGGGACAAAGAATGACAGTCACAAGGAACTTTTTAGGGAAACTGTCCTACTGATTACAGTGGTGGTTTCATGGGGGTATGCATATGTCAGTCTTGTCAAATCGTACATTTTATGTATGTGCAAAATATTGTATGCCACTTACACCCTAATAAACCAGTAACAAGGAACTTCAGAATGACATGGGTACACCTGACTGGCACACACTAACATATTCAAAAAGACTAACTGAAAAGAAGAAACTTAAATGTGAAAGTATAAATCTAAAAGGATAGGAAATCCAGTCAAAAGCAAAGGATAAAGAGGATGAATAAATAGCTCAAAGAAAAGATATTCCAAATGGTTAATATATTTACAAATAGATTCTCAGCTTTACCAATAATCAGGGAGATGTAGTTTGATACATTACTCATCAGAGTAGCAAACACTGAGGGAATAAATAAAGGCAAGTGATAATAAGGATATGGGGAAAGAAGATCCCTAGCATGTTGGTAGGGGTTTTAACAATCTGGGAAAGCTGTTTGTAATGATTATGGGGATTACAATCAGTTATTTGCACAATTAATTACAAAACCAGCATCCAGAAAAGCTCTTTTCACCTGTTCACAGGGAAAAAAACTACCTAGAATCTTTAGAACAATATGTTTTATGATAGCAAAGACCAGAACCAGCTTAGGGATTCATGAAAAGGGGAATGAACAGCAAAGTGTGATACATCCCTATGACAGAAGAGTCCATATTGGTCAGAAAAAAAAAATGAAAAAAGGTTAATCTCCCCCCAAAACATAATATTCAGTGGAAAAATTAAAGTTTTCTAAAAGTAATTTATGATAGTATATCATTTATATAAAAAAATCATAAAAATAAATAAATAAATAAATAAATAAATAAATAAATAAATAAAGAAATAAATAAAAGAGCTAGGTGTGTGTAAATAACCATGGGTGCAATTTTGGGTGGAGAAGAGCTTGACACAGAGGGTAATGGGATCTTCGCTTTAGAAGGCTGGTGACTGATTCTGTACAAAGTGAACCAAGACACAACAGAGAATTAGACAGAGATTTCATGGAGCTCTCCTTCAAACAAAAGGAAACTAACATTTATTGGACATTTCTAAGGGGGGTGCCTGGCTGGCTCTGTCAGAACAGTATGTGACTCTTGGGGTGGCTGGGTGGCTCAGTTGGTTAAGCAACTGCCTTCGGCTAAGGTCATGATCCCAGAAACCCAGGACTGAGCCCCACATCAGGTTCTCTCCTCAGCGGGAAGCCTGCTTCCCCCTCTCTCACTCCCCCTGCTTGTGTTCCTACTCTAGTTGTGTTTCTCTCCGTCAAATAAATAAATACAATCTTTTTTTTTTTTTTTTTTAAAGAAGAGTATGTGATTCTTGACCTTTAGGTTGTGAGTTTGAGCCCCATGTTGGGTGCAGAGATCACTAAAAAAATAATTAAATAAAATAAACTTAAAATAAATAAAAAAATAAAGTGTGGGACTAAAATAAATAAATAAATAAATAAAACTCACATGCTTATAAAGCAATACAGTGTTCTTCAGGGATCTCTTTCTCTCTCTCTCTCCCTCCCTCCTTCCCTCCTCCCTCCCTCCTTCTGTTAAGTGTCAGTTCTGATCATCCAAGAGGCATAAACCAAGAAGGAATTAAAGTTATGCAGGAGTTACTGCTTAGATATCTATGAAAACTAAGAGAGGGGCAAGCAGGAGTCTTCATTCAGGGAGGGCTGTCAGACAATGACACAATTCTCTTTCTATGAAAGGGGAGGGGGATAAAAGAAAAAATGGTTTAAGAAGTTTCTTTGACCATAGGCAGATGAGCAACAAATGTGCCGAATTTAAAGGCATCCCGCATTACATGGGAATGGTCGAGGTTTACTAGCCCTCTATGTCCTGTCAGTAGATGGAAAAAACCTGGGAGAATGCATCCAGGGATGAAGGTTATGATGGTGGCCCCAGTGTTCCCTCCACTATGTTCTCCTAAACAGACCTCAATGATGCACTCCCATGGCCACCACTAGGGGCAGTAATGCGAAAGACATAATTTAAATACGTAGCTACAGAAAGAATCTAAAAAGTAAATACGTTCACACACACAGAAAACGACAGCAGAGTTCCATAAACTGAAGAGCATAAACTTACTCGATTTTGTGAACCTCAGCTCTACTCAAAAATAGCGCTGGAATTTGTTTAAAATTACTTTCCTTTACATCACTTTGTGACAATGAAGAAATCAAAACCAGAAATGTATAATACACAAAAATAAGTATAATCAAAACTTTATGGTGGAGCTAACATCAAAGTCCTTTGTGAAAACTCAAGTATATCCCCAAATCCTGAGAAGAGCACGTGAAGGTGTATGAGGCACAGTATTGGGGCTTGAATTATATAAAGAGGTTAAAACACTTGTTTTGTTTCAGGTAAAGACCTCTTTACGCCTCTCAATGTCATCAGTGGTTCTCTTACTGGCCTGTAATAGGTTTATATTTCTTCATAAACCTAGTATGGTCTGGTTAGGTTCTGTAATATATGGCTACATGCTTATAAGTTTAATCAAGAACTGGGACAGAGACCAAATGAAGATGCCAAATAGATCCATTAGGTTGACTTCTGTTTACTGAGAAGAACCTCCATGACTGGTTGAAGAGAACAGGAAACCAGGTAAGAACCTATTGACAAAATTCTGTCATGAGTTGGGGCATGAACCTCAGCTTTCCAGACAGCCCACTTTATGCTTACAGTACCGCTGTAATTATGGACATGATTTCCTTTCTGTCTCAAGGTGTTCTGCTTTCAAGAACAAATTACATACTTCCTCTATGTCTTCATTCTGTAAGAACTGCTTGGTGCGTAATTGGAAATGCAAAAAGTGTCTTTTTTGCCACTTACTGGTCCAGGGGTCCTAAATACATTTGTTTTCCCCTCTACTTTTAGGTAATGTTAACACGAACTTTTACCCTCACCAGATTTCTTACGTCACAATAAGTGCTAGTATTGCTGAAGGAAATGATTATTTCTCAAATATCTGAAACTAATCTGGATGTATTACCGTCCAGGCAATGGAGAACTGATTTTGCAAAACAAAGCAGAGAGCTAATCTCTGTAAACTATTTGGGGAAGCACAACATTCAAGGATGGACTGATTAAAGAAACAAAAGTAATAAAGCACAGGACCCTTGTCTTGATGGGACTGGTGTTTGCCAAAGATAATACAAGAGAAAAGAAGGATGAAAAGAGGAAACGCCCCAACCTCCCTCTCCTCCATATTTATGACTTGTTAATGGTGATTTCCACTAGCTGAACCCAAATGGAAGCCAATTTCTGAAGGGGTCCCACTGATATGTTCTATAGTACTTAATCCCCTTTTGCACAAAGCAAGGCAGAGAAGGATGTAAAATGTTGCTGAGAGACACAGGTGAGAAGTGGAAAACAGCACAATTATTGTGCAACCCCCATGCATTTCATTTTTTATAATAACCAATGATTATAATTTGGTAATTATAATTCTATAATGATAATATTAAAATAATTACATAATTATCAAATTATTAGAGAGCTATATCTCCTGTTGCCAAAAATGTCAAATTAAGTTTGAAGTAATATGGACTTGAAATTAAAAAGAGAAATTATTCTGGAATAGTTTACACTAAAAAACCCCAATTTTTATGTTAACTGCATGCAGTAAGTATTAAGTGCTTACTATTTGTAGACACTGTCCTAAATGCTTTGTATACTATAATCTTTTTATATATTATTCCTCACAAAAGAACTATGGGATTAGTCCACTTAATCTTTTTTTTTTTTTTAGATGAGAAAAGTGAGTCACAGATCAGTTATAATAATTTGCCTAAAATCACACGGCTAGTGAAGTCTAACATGGTGTTCTGGCTTCAGAGTTATGCTCTGTATCATTAAACCAATTAAAATGAGGAAAAGAAATAGCACTGGCGGAGAAATGACTTGTCTTAGTGGTGCATATGGTACCGTAGACGGTCTCCAACGACAATAGTTCGACATGATTTTTCTATGCTACAACCCTGCAAAAGCATTATGTATTCTACAGAAACTTTGATCTGAATCTTGAATTTTGATCTTTTCCCACACTTAACAATATGCAGTATGATATCCTCATGTGTGCTGAGCAGGCTGCAGCAAGCTCCAACTTTCAGTGACCCACACAGTCACGACAGCTGATGACACAACCATTCTGTACCTTACTTCGTTTTTCATTTTCAGTACAGTGTTCAGTAAGTTACCTGAGAGAGTCAACATTTTACTATAAAATAGGCTTTGTGTCTGATGATTTTGATCAGCTGTGGGCTAACGTAAGTGTTCCCAGCACGTTTAGGGCAGTCTAGGTTGAGCCGTAATGTTTGGTGGGTTATTCGAATTAAATCTATTTTGACTTAATCCTGTTTTAAATTTAGAATGGGTTTATTGAGACTTAACCCCATTGAATGTTGAGGAAAATATGAATATATTTTTAACAGAAAAATAGTCAAAATATATGTCTGGATGCATTTTCTCCATATAAACTTTCCTTTCCTAAAATTCCTTACTCTTCTGATGCTAAACCTTCAGGTTTCTCACCCCCAGTGATGGACATGCTAGTGAAACAAAGGGTCTATAGTTTAGAACAGAAGAATAGATTCTGAGAGACATACTAATTCAAGAAAAAGGGGTAATACATATAAGCTTTGTGGAGGGATGCTAGGATGGCTGTGCTGAACCAGACTCTTGAGAACATGAGAAAAAGGCTAAGTGAATACCTACTTGGATCACTCAGGGTTACCAGGGAATAAATTTGCAGTTTAATATCCCAGGTCATTGTCAATGTAAATTTCTTAGTGTACTGCTCTGCTCCCTTCATCCCCCGGGGTAAATATTTACAGATATGTACAGATCAAGTATCTATGCTTAATTCTGTGTCCAGGAAATGTTATGTCTAAGCCCAAAGAGCATTTTTAGTGTAATGGCATTATTAATCATTTAATACATACACTTAAAAAAAGTTTATTTGGTTTCATGTAGACAGAGCAAACCGTCATGATTAAACTAATGAATAAATCTTAATTGCCTCCCATAGAGAATTCAAGATTATCATGGGGGGGGGTGAATGCTTTAAAAATCCATGATGTCAGGCAGTTGTATAATCTAAAACCTTATTGTATTTGGCAAATTATAAGCGAGGTTAGGAGTAAAATTGTCTTCATCAGCAGAAAAGAAAGAAAAGTGACTTTTTAGTGACAGGTTCTCAATATTTTGAAGAACAGTAAAGTAGGAAACCTAAGCATCCCCTAGGTGTTACCAGGAAACTCATTGCAGACTGTCAGTCAATGTAATTGACATAAAGAGAAAATAAAATCTATTCTAATGTAATGCTGGGAGTCAATGTTAATAAAACATGGCAGAGAGATCCAGAGAGTTTCTGAAATCTCCCAAACTCAAGCCCACTGAGAATGGAATGGTTCTTACTGTTTGTAATGCATTAGCTAGAATATGAAAGGGGCTTTCCTGCAGGACTTCTAGAAGAGTTAGATGTGCTGATTCCATTAAGAAACAACATTATATGGAGTGAAGACATGACCATACTGTACTGTTAAATGAACAGAAAGGACATTTCTGGCCCTTATGCAAAGTAGAATTCAGTTAAAACAGAAGCAGCAATCACAACTTAGAGAAGCTCCAGGGTTTGTTATTTTTCTGTTGTTTTGTTTTGTCTTGTTTTTAGCAGAAAACTATATATATCGGCATGTCCTTCAATATTGCCAATTTTCTCTCATGGTAAAAAGCATATTTCTGGAATTGTTCCTATTTAGTGACTATTCTGGCAGCAGAGAGAGGCATTTTCAATCAACTCTCCTTGTGAACATCAGCCTGCTGCCTTATGAGAAGCACAGACAAGCTCCTAGAATAAACAACAAGGAGATACTTGCTTTCATTTCCTATTTCATCGTCTTCTCAATGAGAAAAAAAAAATAGAATAGAATCAGAAATTGTAAAACATGTAAAGTACTACATGGGTGTAAGGCAGTGCAGTTACTGACACTGATTGATTCTGGCTCCTCTACTCCCGCCACCCCAGATGTTTCGGACTTGTTTCTTAGGGTATAGTGGGCATCCTGATGGTTTCTGGCCTTGTCCAGTGTGATTTTTCTGGACTCTTGGCACGTCCAGACTTCTGCTTGCTCTGACCCTCCCTCTGTTTTCTGGGACCTCCAGTACCATGCTACTGCCTCTTACATTCCTTCTAGAACTTGCCACCAGGTTCCCTGACACAGTAACCTGCAAAGTATTCTCTTTTCAAGTCTTATATCTCTATCCCAGAACTCCCTTTGGAGATATAGACTGGATATACCCAATCGACTTCTAGAAGTTTCCATCTGGTAATCTCATAGGCACCACATACTTTTATGCAAAATTATAATTGTGTGATGAAGAAGAGTCCGAGTTCTGGAGCAGGAATTGATGGGTTTGAATCTTTCCCATCTTTACCGCTTAATAGTTATGTGACTTTGAAAGAGCTATTTAGTCTTTCTGCATTTTTGTTTTCTCATCTATAAATGACGTTAATTATAGCATCTATCTCCTAAGAATTTGGTAAGAATTAGCTAAATTAGTTGAAGAGTGCCAGCACATAGTAAGACTTAGAGCCCTGTTAGTTATCCCTCTTTATCTTTCAGTTGGCTAGAATGCATCTTTAAGAATTTGATTCAAGAAAAATTTATAGATGTTTTATTTCTCAGATATTACATATGTATCTTATCTTTCTAATGCCACAGAACTAAAAGAGCTTCACCACTTAAGTATTTTATGTGTTTCTGTCATTTTCTTCCAGGACAAAGAACCATGGAAAAGTAGTATGTGATAGATGCTCGTGGTGGTGGAACAGATTCTTGCCCACCTCCCACCACAGAAGATGGAAAAGCCAGCTCATTATTTTTTCCACTGCATTTAAGGTACTAGACACAGAGTTCTGGTAAATGAACTATAAATGAAAATCTGCCTGAGTCTTTTAGGGAATATTTCTCCTCTCTGATAAAAGGAGAGAGGCAAATTTAAGAGAGCTCTGTCATCAAACTACAACCTCCCTGTGCTGGTCAAAATAATACCCCCCTCCCCAAAAGGCCTTGCCCTAATCCCTGGAACCTGGGAATATGTTTCTTAATATGACAAAAGGAATTCTGCAGATGTAATTAAGGTTATGCCTTTGACATGGAGAGATTATTTTAGATTATCCAGAATGATCAATCTAATCACAAGAGTCTTCAAAGAAACTTTACTGATATCGTTAGAGATGCTAATGATAATGAAGGAAGGGTCCTACAACACGTAAGATGTTGGGAGGACTCAGTCTGCCATTGTTGGCTTGAAACTGGCCATGAGTCATGAGATGCAAATAGCCTTCACAAAAGATAAAAAAGGCAAGGTAAAGGATTCTTTCTGGGAGTCTCCAGAAAGGAAAGCAGCTTGGCAACATCTTGATTTTTTGCGATGAAACCTGTATCAGATTTTTGATCTACAGAACTCTAAAATAATATATTTGTGTTGTTTAAGAGTACTAAATTTGTGGTAATTTGTCACGACAATAAGACACTAAAACAATCCCCTCTTCCTGATTTTTATACAACCACATCAGAATATGATGACTTATGTCCACGGCGATTGTGATGTCAAAAGAACTGCAGAGATAGGGATCCCACATCATGGAGCTGATGAGAAAATTCTGAAACTCTGAAACTGTCTACATCCAATTGTCTGTCTCCTACAGAAATAATATGTTTATGATTTAAGTCCCTACTGGCTGTTTGACAGGCTACATTTTATCAATTTTCTTTGGAGGTGTGTACATTATTTTGTCCTTTTTGATTATTAAGGTTTTATTTATATACATTTTGTCAACTGGAAGTATGTAATTATTTTGGTAACTATATAATTGTGTAAACCCTACCACAATTAAGATCTAGAATAGGCCTTTTGCTCTAGAAAGCTTACACTAAATCTCCTTCCTACCTTGACTCTTGAAATGCTGATCTACTTTCTATCACTACAGTTTTGTACTTCCTAGTGTTTCATGTAAGTTGATCCACAGTCTTTTATATTTAACTTCCTTCAGGTAGCATAAGGTTTTTGAGATTTGCCCACGTTACTTTGTGCACTAATATTTTTCAAAGATTTCATTTATATATTTTAGAGAAAGAGAGTGAGCACACAAGCTGGAGAGGGGCTCAATCTCACAACCCTAAAATTATGACCTGAGCCAAAAGTAAGAGTGAGATGCTTACCTGACCGAGCCACCCAGGTACCCAATATTTCATTTTGTATTATTGGGTAGCATTCCGCTATATATAAAAATCACAATTTGTTTATTCTTTCACCAGTTGAAAGATGTTTATCTGGTTTTCCAATTTAGAGCTATAATGAACAATGTTGCAGTGAACATTCACATACATGTTTTTGTGTGCATACATAATTTCATTTCTGCTGGATGGCAATTGCTGGGTCATAGGTCAAATGCATGATAAACTCCATAAGGTACTTCTATACCATTTTCCAAAGTGACTGTACCATTTTGCAGTCCTACCAGCAACACATGAATTCTAATTTCGCCCAATTATTAGCCTTTTGTTGGTATTATCAGTCTTTTTCACTTTAGCCATTCCAGTATTAGTGGCATCTTATGTGAGCTTAGTTTGCATGTCCTTGATAACCAATGATGCTGAGCATCTTTACTTGTGCTCATTAGTTATTCATTTATCTTCCTTTGGGAAGTGTTTAAATGTTTTTACATATTTTTTTTCAATTGTAAGAGATTCTTATATATTCAGTACATCTCTCATTTGATACACGCTTTACAAAAAGTTTTCCTAAGTCTAGGGACTACCTTTTTATTTTCTTAACTATGTCTTTTAAAGAGAAAATTGTTTAATCTTGATTAAGTCTGTTTACTAATTACTTTCCCATTTGTCTGTGCTCTTTGGTATCTACTCCACTGTCTGATCCAATATCACAATATTTTCCTCCATGCCATGCATGTCCTTACAACGTTTTTAACTATTATTTTGAGATTGTTTCAGATTAACAGAAGAGTTGAATAGATACTATAAAAAGTCTCTGTACCTCTTTCATCTACTTCCCCACATATTAAGATCTTACATAATCATGGTACACGTACTTCAACTAAGAGGTTAACATTGATATGACACTGTTAACCAAGCTAGGGCCTTCCTTTGGATTTTACCAGTTTTCCCATTAAGTCCTTTTTGTCTATTCCAGGGTCCAATGCAGACTTATATTAAGTTGTAATGGCTTCTTAGTCTGCTCCAATGTTGACAGTTTCTCAGCCTTTACTTGTTTTCATAAGCTTGGCAATTTTAAGACACTTGGTCAAGTATTCTATAAAATGTCTGCTTTCTCATAATTAGACTGGGCTTATGATATTTTGGGGAAAACCATGTTGTCTGATGACAACATGTCACTGAGTCCTTATCAGTCTGATTATGGTGATGTTAACTTTGTTAACTTTAATCACTTGGTTAGGGTGGCATCTGCTAGATTTTTCTCTAGGTATAAAGTTACTGTTTTCCCTTTCCATATTATGTTGTTAGGATGCCAGATCACTTTAAAATTAATTTTAGAACCTGTGTTTTCCTTAGTTGCAGTGGAATTGTAAAGCACACACTATCTAAAATATTTTTCTTCCAGACACGTTTTACATTTTAAAATTACCAGGCAATATTTTCAAGTATGCTAGAAATGTTTGCCTCAGAATCCCTACATAGTTTTGCATTATTTCACATAATATATATGGTTGTGAAAGTAAATATATGCAATCATACTATGTTGTAATAATCAAAATGGTCCATGGTTTCTGTACTTTTAAAATACTCCCTGTTTTGGATTTCATTTCAGCCTCAATTTAGTTAAAGCTAGTTTAATGGAATTTCAGCAGCAAGAGCAAGCTGTCACTTGTATGTTCTTTCTTGTCTTTATTTTCTTTTTTAAAGATACTTGCCTCTAGTTCAGCTTTACTCTCCCTTGGTCATCTGTTTATCTAAACTTCTTTAGTTTTCAAAAATGAGTCAGCATTGTGATTTCAAGTCTTGTTAAAATATAAGTGAGTGGTTTGGTGCAAGATTTTAATTCACATATTTTTGGAGCTCTTATGATTTTTATAAGCTTCCCCACCTCACTGCTATTGCTTCCTCTGAATTTTTCTTTTTTTTAAAGAATTTTTAATTTATTTACTTGACAGAGAGAAAGCTCACAAGTAGGCAGAGAGGCAGGCAGAGAGAGAGAGGAGGAAGCAGGCTCCCCACTGAGCAGAGAGCCCTACGCGGGCCTCGATCCCAGGACCCTGAGATCATGACCTGAGCTGAAGGCAGAGGCTTTAACCCACTGAACCACCCAGGTGCCCGCTTCCTATGAATTTCATAGGGACTTGTGTTCTAGTTAGGTGATGTTTTCTAATTATTTTTCCCAGTTGATGGACATATAATGGATGTCTGTTAAATACTTGTGATTTGGTGATTTGATGACAAGGGTAATCTTGATATTTTTGTAAAGGATCTGTATCAGTTTGACTAGAAATAAATGTATGATTGAGTTTATTTTCGGCCTTATTCAATGACTACAAATGAAGCAGTAACACAGAGAGAGGAAACAGCATGGCAGTTGGAATCCAAAGAATGAATTCCTGGTTGTGACTGTGGCATTTATTATCTGATTGTCCTTAGGCAAGTCATTTATTAAACTGAACTTTATTTAGTGGATTCTTCTATAAAAGACCATGCAAACACATGTGTGTATTCGTTCTTCCAGTACTGGTAATTATAAAAAAATAAAAGTCTGGTCATTTACCCATATATCAGTCCTCTTAATTATTCAGCTGCTTTATGATAATCACATCATATCTCTATGTTCTAATTATTTTCCTAAAGATAACTGATTAGCCTTAGATAATTATCAGGATTTTGTGATGTAAAAGTTAGGCCGGTATTTTTTTTTAATATTTTAGAAAAACAATAAGGTTGTTTTCTGAAATGTACACATTGTAAATTATTCATGTCAAATAATATGCAATAGTGTCTAATTTTTAAAGACCATAAGAGCTGGAAGAAACCTAGGATAATTATCTAACCTAAACTACTTATTTTATGCATGAATACACAGGCAACTTTTTTTCTTATCAAGGTAAGAAACCAGATAATTTTACAAACAAACTAGGATTCTGTGAACACAAATATATTGCTCATCCGGCCACATCACTTGTGTACATGCTTCGGCAAAATAAAAAGAGATTACATGCACTTGAATGAGTGGTGCTTACTTAATCTCAGCTGGAATCAGGCTGTCTTTCATATCCTCAGAGAAGTTCCTTTTAACTCTGTTGACACACAGCACAGCCTGCCTTATTTGAGTGTTAGGCTGTGAACCACTAGAGGAGAGGAACTGTCTCTTACACATCTTTTCTCTTAATGATGCCTAACACAGTTTCTTAACATATAGAAGGGGCTCACTATAGACCTTTTCAATTGATACTTAAATATATCCCTTTTGCTATTTAGTGTTACTATAGGAAACAGCTTGAATTTCCTAGAACGTGGTGCTTAAGATGTAAAAATTTCTAGATTGTCAGATAAATTAATAATTTTCCATTTGTTTCATAAATATTCTCAGCTTATTAATTCTGGGCCATCATTTGCATAATATTCACAAAATATACCTGTAACATTTGAGCTGTAAAGTCAGATGCCAAAATCAGCATATTATTTCACATTTTTAAAATAAATTAACTTATGTAGAAGCAGTTAATCCTTGATGTCAAGCAATGCTGCTTTTTTCCCTTAAGTAATTTAAAATATAATTTCCCCCTAGATTTTAAAAGCACTGAGATATGCTATATTGAATAAAATCAACTCTGCCTGGGAAAAGAATGACACACTTCATATAGCCTAAGAATAAATTGCTATAGATGAATGCAGCTTCTCTTAGAATCTATCACAATTTAACATGTATATTTTCAAGAAAAAATTCTAATCCTGAAGTTAATTCAGAAAGCACAATCTACTGGAGTTAAAATTGTTGCAATGTTATTTATTTATAAGGTGTGGATATATCTTCAAGGTGAAATCCATAGTAAAGATGACCAAGAAGTATATGACTAATATTTTTATTTCTCAACAAGTGTACTGCTTGTATGCCGTATTAATGTAATGATTATATCTGCAGCCATTGGAAGACTGTCTGTACGACTGATTAATATCATGAGAGCGTATCTTTCAGATGTATTTATGCTATGTATGTCCATACATTGAGTATAATTTTGCCTCAAGGGATAAATATTTTCATGATGTTAGTTTATATTTCTAGCCTTTTACATTTTATAAATGTTAAAACATACATGATCGACATTGGTTCTTGAAACAATGCTGTGACATGGTCAGGATAAAACAGAATCATTCTTATTTTTTTTTTTAATTGGGAAACAATACCAGAAAATATAAGCAAGTTTCAAAAGAATACTCAGCTAGAAAGAGCAGAATTAAAGTTACAAATAAGGGGCCCCTGGATGGCTCAGTGGGTTAAAGCCTCTGCTTTCAGCTCAGGTCATGATCTCAGGGTCCTGGGATCGAGGCCCACATTGGGCTCTCTGCTCAGCAGGGAGCCTGCTTCCTCCTCTCTCTCTGCCTGCTTGTGATCTCTCTCTGTGTGTCAAATAAATAAATAAAATCTTTTTTAAAAAAAGTTACAAATAAGTTCTCCTACACTGCAGCCAGGTGTTCATTTAGAAGGAAGTAATATTCATGTGACATACACACAGGTGTACACACACACACTCTTTTTGCATGAATATTCAATATTCATAGTAGTTAAGAGCAAGGCAGTGGAGATGCACTTGCTGGCTTCACACACTGGCCTTGCTACTCTTTGTGTCTTGTGAACTATTATTTATTTATTCATTCATTCATCCATTTATTCATTTATTTATTTATTTTTGTGGTTCAGGGTCCACTTCTGCAAAATAGGAGTGATAATTGTAGATATCGAACAAAGTCATTGCAAGGTAGTACTGACACATTCAAACTAAATACAATTAAGTGTTCAATAATGGTAGTCCATCATCCTGAGCATCACCATCATAAGCCACTGCTGGAAAAGTTATCCATTTCTCTGTGATGTCAGTGTCTCTTTAAAAAGATGAAAATGTAAACAATGTGACATAAATATGTGTGGGATTTAAAACAAATGATCTTATGTAACTCAAACAGTATTTGGTCCAAACGTCTAACCAAATGAAATGTATGTCAATAGTCACTTTCAGTGTGAATGGCTTAAATATGCCATTAAATACAAAGATTGTTACAGTGGGGGGAAATTTTTTCAATATAAACCTTCAGGTATATTGAAAGTAAAGGAGTAGAGAAAGATACTTTGTGGTAATATTAATGAACAGATTTGAGAAGAGGGGAATTATAGAATGATAAAAGTGTCAATTCTCCATGTAGATATGATAATCTAAACATGTATGTGCCTAATGGGGGTATCAAAATATTTGAAATAAAAACTGATGGAACGTCAAGGAGAACTACACAAATCCACTATTGCATTCTAAGACTTCATTTTTCTTTTCTTTTTTTTTTTTTTAAAGATTTTATTTATTTATCTGACAGAGAGAAACACAGCGAGAGAGGGAACACAAGCAGGGGAGTGAGAGAGGGAGAAGCAGGCTTCCTACTGAGCAGGGAGCCTGATGTGGGGCTCAATGTGGGGCTCGATCCCAGGTCTCCGGGATCATGACCCAAGCCAAAGGCAGTCGCTTAACCAACTGAGCCACTCAGGCGCCCAAGACTTCACTTTTCTTTCAGTAATTGATAGATCAAGCAGGCAGAAAATCAGTGAGGATATAGTTGACTTCAATGGCACTATCAATCAACTTGATCTAATTGGCATTTATAGGATGCTACACCTGACTACAGCAGAATACTCACACTTTCCAAGCTCACATGAAACATTAATCAACATGGACCACATTCTGGGCAATAAAACCACCTGAACAAATTTAAAAGAACTGAAGTCATGTATATATGACTCTAGATTACACTAGAATTAAGTTAAAAATTAATGAAAGAAACAGAGTATGATAATTCTCAAAGATACAGAATTTGAACTCTAAAAGAATATGAGTCAAATAATAATTCTCAACTGAAACAAAAAAATGGGGGGAAATGAAAAGAAGAATAATTAATCAAAAAGTGTAAGATGAAGTATAAACAGTGCTCAGAGGGAAAATTTTAATATTAAAATCATACATCACAAAAGAAGGAATATCTAGAATAAGTAACCTATGTCTCCACATTAGGAGACTAAGGAAGAACAACTTAAATCTAAAGAAAAATAGAATAATAGAAATGATAATAATTGGGTTAACTCAAAATGGATCGACCTAAATGTAAACCACAAAGTGGTTAAACTGCTAGAAAATAACATAGGAGAATATCTAGGTGATTTGTATATGGCAATGACATTTTAGATATAATACTGAAGAGAAATCCAGAAAAAAAAATACTTGATTAGCTGAACTTTATTAAAATGAAAAACTTCTGCACTGTAAAAGACAATATCAAAAGAACAAAAAAGGGGCAGAATGGGAGAAAATATTTGTGAGGTCACATCTGTTAAAAAGATTTACCAAAAATATATAAAGAACACTTAAAATTCAACAATAGGAACATGAACAAAATGATTTAAAAATGGTCGAAAGAGCTGAACACAAACCTCACCAAAGAAGATATACAGATGACAAGTAAATATACAAAAAATTATGCAACATCATAGGTCATTAGGAAGTTGATTATTAAAACACCAAAGAGATACTACTGCATACCTATTAGAACAGCCAAAATCCAAAACACCAAAAATTGGCAAGGATGTGTGAACCAAAAGGAACTTTCATTCATTGCTAGTAGGAATACAAAATGGTACAACCACCGTGGAAGATAGTTTGGCAGTTTCTTATGAAAGTAAACATACTCTTATCATATGATCCATAAATTATTATTTGCCCAAATAAGTTAAAAGCTCATGTCCACAAAAAAGCCTGCCCATGGAAGTTTATAGTATCTTTATTCATAACTGCCAAAACTTGGAAATACCCAGTATGTCCTTCAGTAGGTGAGTGGTATATGAAGACAATGGAATATTATTCAGCACTAACAAAAATAAGTTATCAGAATAGATGAAATATTCAGGCATAAATCTAACAAAATAGAATCTATATGCAGAAAAATATAAAGCTTTGATCAAAGAAATTGAAGATCTAAATAGACAGAAAGATAATCTGTGTCTATGCATTGGAGAACTAAATATTAAGATGTCAATTATTCCTAACTTGATCAATACATCTGACACAATCCCAACTGAAATTTCACCAAACTATTTGGTAGATATTATAAGATCATTCTAAAGTTTCTATGGAAAACAAAAGATCTGGAGGAGCCAATATAATACTGAAGAACAAATTTGTACAATTCATAGCAATTTTACCACTGCTATAAAGCTATATTAATCAAGACAGTGTGGTATTTGCAAAAGAATAGACATATAAATCAATCACCAGGACAGAATAGACACAGCAGAAAGACTCATTCCAATATAGACAACTGATCGTGATAAAAGAATAAAAGCAATTCAATGAGGCAAGAATAGTCTTTTCAAGAAATGGTGCTGAAATAATCAGATATGCATATGTCAAAAAAAAACCTAAAACAATTAAAATTTTAAAAATTTAAAAAGAAACTAGATACAGAACTTACACGTGTCACTAGAATGAACCCAAAATAGATCATAAACTTACAATAAATATGTAAAAGTATAAAACAGGTAGAAGATACTATAGAAAAATTCTATGGTACCTAGTACTTTGTGATGGATTTTTAGACAGAACCTCAAAGCTATGATCCATGAAAGAAAGAAAAATACATAAATTTCACTTTATTAAAATTAAAAACTTTTGCACTGAAAAAGATACTATTATTAGGAAAGTAGGGAACCAAATGAAAAATCCCATCAGACTTTCATTAAATTGGAAAATGATAAAACCCAAAAGAAATTAGAATTCTATAGGCAAAGTACTATTTGTGATTATACCAAAACTCAGCATGGTTCAAAGGCTTGCATAATCTGTCCCCATTCTATATTTTTCATCTTAATGAACATGCTTTCTTGTGACTATACTCCAAACACACCTCATATCTTGAACAAATATGCTACATCTTTTTAAAATATGTTTTTTTTTTTTTTTTAAGATTTTATTTATTTGACAGAGAGAAACACAGCTAGAGAGGGAACACAAGCAGGGGGATTGAGAGAGGGAGAAGCAGGCTTCCTGCCGAGCAGAGAGCCCGATGTGGGACTCGATCCCGGGTCTCCAGGATCATGACCTGAGCTGAAGGCCGTCGCTTAACCAACAGGTGCCCCTAAAATATGTTCTATATGCCCCTCTACTCGCTTGCTTTTTCTTTTTTCTTTCCCTTTCTTTTCCTTCTCTTCCTTCCTCCTTCCTTCCTTCCTTTTGTAAGTACGCATAAATTCCTTTTTTCCCCCAGCATGGTGAAAAGCTCACCCCAGCCCCCAGAGGACCAGTGCCTGTCCGTGCCACACCAAGTCCCTGAAGTTTGGAATTTGATTTTGTTTTATTTCTTTCAATTTTTTATTTACATTCCAGTTAGTTAATAATACAGTGTAGTATCTGTTTCAAGTTTATAATTTGGTGATTCATCACTTACATACAACCGCCATGTGTTGTATGTGCTCATCTCAAGTGCCCTTCTTTTTTTTTTTTTTAAGATTTTATTTATTTTACAGAGAGAAACACAGCCAGAGAGGGAACACAAGCAGGGGGAGTGACAGAGGGAGAAGCAGGCTTCCCGCAGAGCAGGGAGCCCCATGCGGGGCTCGATCCCGGATCTCTGGGATCATGACCTGAGCTGAAGGCAGCCGCTTAACCAACTGAGCCACCCAGGCGCCCCTCAAGTGCCCTTCTTAATACCCATCACCTATTTCACCCATCCCCCCACCCACAGTACTCAAAAATTATGCATCTATCTTGTGGAAATCCTATTTAAGCTTTTATGTGCAGCATGAAGTTTATTCCCCACCTCAAAAACAAAAAACCCACAAAAACAAAAACCCACATTTTTTCCCCTAAATCGCAACTGAAATTACTTTCTCCCTATGCTATATTTTCATAATAGCAAATTTGCCTCTCTGTTTCAGCTATCATTACTACCTCTTTTTCAGACATGATTTATGTATATTTTCTTCGCTCCTTAGGTTTTAAGATATGTAAGGGCTGTGAATTTAATCTTTGTCTTTTATCTCTTCAAACCCTCTCTGCCCCAAATCTTATCCTAGTCACAAATACAGCCAGTGGCTCTCTGTCTTCTAGGCAGATGAAGTCTGAAACCACCACATTGTGATTCTGTACTGTATGCTTCTTACCTTCTTGCCCTGGGTTTCTCTATTGCCCTATCAGTGGTCTACCAATGGAAACCTACTTGGTGCATAAGCTCCTGCAACCCGGAAGTGTGCAAGAATTAATAACTGAACCCCCACTGAACCCCCATTGACCACTGGGAGTAGGAACTAACACATAATTGCCTTTCTTTTTACTTCCTTAGATAGACAATTCTAAAATACATTTCATAAGGATCCTCTGAAGGTCTTGAAAGATCAATACCGGTTCCCCATACAATGTGCAACTCAATACTACTTACTTTATTGGATTTCCCTCCTGTTATGATTCACTGCCCCATCACTCACTTGTCAAACATATTTTATCCAGTCCTTTGTCTCTGACTGCTTTCTGGGAAACCCAAGCTAAATACATCATGAATGTATCTTATTCATCCTTCTCTTTTTCATAGTAACTCTTGAACCCAATGCTTCTTCAGTTCCATTGTCCTATTTTATTCTACTATAGTTTTTGAAACCTTAACTAGGTTTCTGATTATGTTTAATTGACAATAACTGTTGGTCATTCAGCTTTGTAGTTTCCTGGACCTTTTATAATCCACTCAAAATTTGAAAAGGTTGCTATATAAGGAACTTCATGGTGAATTTTTTTGTAAAGCCAAGAATTCTCTTCCAGTGTGAGTAATCACTTTCTAATTTAACTGTTTTCTACTTCTGAGCCTATGTTTAGTACACACCTGGTAATGTCAAAATTACAATATAAATACATTAGTGATTATGTAACACTAATTTTTAGAATTTATTTTGTACCTTCTATTGTAGTTCTACAAGTTTTCCTTCCTATTTAAGAGTTTTCTCACAAAGTTCTTTCTTTTCTAGATATAGAATATAAGTTATTGACTATTCTAATTCTTGACAATAACTCTTCTGCCTCTGATGGCTTTCAAGCATGCAAATAAGACATCAAGCTCCGATGTTTGAGGATTGTGCATTTATGCATGATCTGGCGGCCAATGTCCATTAATTTTGCATAAGATCTCCCTTTCTTCTTCATTATTTAGAAAAACTTTCTATTTTTAATAGAAATAATAATGGCTAATATTTATAGAGTACTTTCCAAGTTCCAGGAAACAGTCTCTATACTTTCCATCAATTAGTTCATTGTTTTTTCACAGCCATCCCACAAGGTAGGTGCTATGATTCATCCCATATTAAGGATGAGGAAATGGGACTCTCAGAGGTTAAGCAGTTTGCCCAAATCACACCCTTAGTATATGAGAGAGCAAGTATATGAACACATTTGGTATCACTCCAGAATTAAACTAGTGTGTTCTGCTGTGACTCAGTTCTATGTTATTTTGCAGTATGCTGGGCAGCTGAAAGTGTATATTTCAATTGAAACAAAAATCTAGTGTGAGGTGGGTTGATTGTGCAATTGAGGTACAAAGAGACATAGGGAGAAGGCTATAAGAAAAGGGATTTTTGGTTGATGGATTTTTTCACCCCATTTGAAAGTGCTAACATTGGAAAATGCAAATTCATAAACACTTTCTTTGGTGGACATTATTTAATAAGTCAAAGTAAGTCCAGAATTCCAAGAGTAGCCATAAATTAGCATTACCAGTTTAGGTGATTTTTTTTTTTGAAGATTTATTTATTTATTTGACAAAGAGAGACACAGCGAGAATGGAAACACAAGCCAGGGGAGTGAGAGAGGGAGAAGCAGGCTTCCCACAGAGCAGGCAGCCTGATGAAGGGCTCCATCCCAGGATTCCAAGATCATGACCTGAGCCATCGTAGAAGCTTAACGACTGAGCCACCTAGGCACCCCAAGGTTCAGGTGATTCTTAATGCCTGCCTTGGTTAATTTTTTTCGCTGTCCATTTTTGAAGGCATCTAATTTAAACTTGGATAAAAGTATAACTGCAAATGAGAATTAAGATCCTTTTATAAAACAAATTCCTGTAATGGCATATCAGTGCTCTCATGACATGAACCATACTAAGGCATACATTTGTTTCTGTGTATTTCTGACTGCAGAAGTACAGTCTGTGGGACAAAAGAGCAGGGCACAGCACAGTAGAGGAATTCTCCAACTGTCAGTCCTGATTGCAGAAGACTGTAACATCAAAAAATAATAATAAAGGTGGGGGGAGGTTTGTGAATCTTAACAATATGAAAAATTCAGCCCAGAGGAAAAAAGCAACTCCTCCAGAGGGTGTTACAAAAAGGGAATAGGGTAAAACAAACAAACAAAAAAAGAAGCAGCAGCAGGGTAGAAAGAGGGTAAGCTCAGACAGTGGAAGCATGTGACAAAGAGAATTTTCTTGTAATGCCAAACTGGGGCTTACAGAAAGTAGCCAAGAGAACTTCAGTAGGTGGAAATGGGGTCCTTGCAGTAATAAGTCGTGTTGGGTCAAAGAAATATTTTTTTTTTCAAGTGATAATACCCTATTAGATCACTAATTATTGATCACTACATCTGTCATCAGTATAGTCTGTCATGTGTTTTAGATCTCAGAGGAAGGGTCATCTATCTTTTCTTGGTTCATCACTTGGAATTAAAGGTGCAAGAGTCCTGGCTATTTTATCACTGTCACTGCCTGGTTCTGTGGTCTCCAGACACTGTGTTTCTTAACCTTTCAAGGCTTTAGCTTCTCTCCTGCAAGGTGGGTGAAATATTCAACATGTGTTGGAAATGGAATAAGATAGTACAGCTCTAATAGCAGCTTTTGATGACCCTTTGGCACTCCTAGGATCCGTCTAACTAGTTCTCTTGGTGTGTTTAACTCAGCTGCTGTCAGTGCTTTGAGAAATGTCTTCAGCTGTAAGAACTACCCTTGGACAGTTGAAGCCATCTCTGTGAAAAGTGCCTGGGATTAGGCCATTAGGCCATGGATCCTATCCCAAGATGTCTGTGGGGAGTGGCTCCTTTGGGAAAAAGATAGAATAACTCTGCTCTCTAGACTCAAAGTAAGATGGACTCCGAAGTTCAATTTGCATTCCAGATTTGTGTGGTTTCTTCTACTTGCTCTATCCCTAGTCCTTCACTTGTTTATCGATTCCTCTGAGAGCCTCCCCTGCAAGAATCATGCAAAGAATTCCCAACCAAGACACTGCTTCTAGGGAACTCAACCTAGGAAAACAGACAAAGTGCCTGGCAGAACACTTGCCAAGAAAGAGAAGAGGAGGTTAAATAACGGCCACAAGCAGAACTGGGTCATGAAGCCATGTCAAGCCAAGGCTGTTGTTTCCTGACTTCAGGCCATTTCACTTAAAGTCCATATCATGGAGCTCCTGAATGAATCCTGCTTCTGAAGATAAGGGGTTGGGACAGAGACATGCAGTTTCTTCCCTTTGTGCTTAAAAATGCCCATAAACTTCATAGAAGAAGGATACTAATTCTCTTTAAAATGTGGCATGCATAATTAATTTGTAGAAGATATATTCAATACTCTTTATTACAAAGGTCTTGCATTGCTCAACAACAGTAATGATAACAGTGACAGACTTTTGGAAGTATATCAGATCATAATAACATACTTGGAAAATTGAAGTGCTTATTCAGGCATAATATTATAGGCCTACTTTGCACAAAAATCACAGCATGGGTTTGAAAGTAGCTGAAATAATGTTAAATGCCATTAAATTTTACTTTGAAGTGGAAAAAATCAATCATAGTATTCATTTTGATATATGTGCATTCTTTCAAATGTAGTCAAGAGAAAAGGCATAAAACAGGGAAGCAGCATAATGTAGCAGAAAGGTCAATGGATATGGAATTAGAAAACAGAATTAAGTGTTCTTTGACTTGCTTATCTGTTGTTGGTTGAAATGATTTGCTTCATATCTTTATTGCAATAAAAAAATGATCCTTACCTAAAGCTGAAAAGAATAACAATACCAAGTGTTGGAAAAGGTATAGAGCAAATTTTATGTATTTCATTCATTTGTAATTATGGGACTGCACAACGGTTCAGCCACTTTGTAAAACTGTCATTTCTTTATAAATTGGTTCCACACATACTTAGCCAAAAACAAGAAAAATATTAACATCAATTAACTGGTGAATGGATAAATAATTTGTGATAGATGATACAGTGGAATACTATTTAAGAACAAAAACAAACTAACCAGTGATAGTACAGGTGTGATAGCAGTTTTTGATAGATGCAGCAATGTAAAGGGATAAGAAATATGCTGAAGCAAAGAAGCCAGACATAAAGACTTATATTATTCAACTTACATGAATTCTAGAAAAGGCAAAAGTAACATACAGTGCCAGAAAGCAAAACAATAGTTTCTTGGGTAAGGGATGAGGAAATGTTGTCTGGGAAGGGATGCAAGGGGATTTCAAGGGGTTGGAAATTTATATATCTTAATTTTAGTGGTGGTTAGATGGGTCTATAAGTTTGTCAAAACTTATTGAACTGTATAATTAAAATGGGTGTAATGTTGTGTTTCAACAGGTTTTTCTTTTTTTTTCAGGTTGACTTTTTTTAAACCACCCTTACCACTCAGTTTTCGTGAGATTTAAATGAAATTAGGTGGGTTAGCACTCTGTAAATTCTATGGGTCTAAAAGTTTTTAATTAGCTCTCTAGTGACTGGTATCTAGTAGTCCTCCTAGTATATTTGTGGAATGGATGAATTCATAGAATAAAATAATACATATAAAACTAGCTCATTTTCCCCATTATCATTTTGTTCTGGCATAAGTTTGAAACAAAATCTATGTCTTTAAGCAATGAAGCACGAATCAGAATTTGAGGAGATAACCAGTTGTTTGATTTTAGTACAAGAGGAATTAATGAAAGCCAACCTCAGATTTTTCTGGTTGGCTGTTACTGGCATGCATTTAACTACAAATTAATGTTCTTGTGCTAAAAATTCATTTATTAAATTTAATAGCTATTAAAAGTTTGTTACTTATTTCATTACAGTTTATTACCAAAGAAACTATAAATAAATGCTTTTAATGGTGTCTAGGATAAAAACACACTTGTTCTCTTCCCTGGGCTACTGATTCACCTCCTTCCTTCACCTCTATAGGGTATATCGTTTTTAATGAACTAAATCTCTTAGGAGGCAAGATTCATTTATTTAATATGTCTCATTAAGCTTTCCCTTAATTGATTGTGATCCCAGAAAAAAATAATAAGTGCAATTTGACAGGCTGTAATAAAATGAATTCAGCCAATGTGAAACATGAAGGAGTTAAAGCGAACATGATTTTTGTGATACATGTATTACATTCTGACTCAAGCTAATGGAATATAGGCTGCTGTGATATTTCAAGTCATAGAGTTCACACCCATAAGGTACAATCACTGGTAAATATCACTTGCAAAATATGGTAATATAAAATGGTAATATTTTATAAATAATTGCTCAAATTAAACAATCCCTGATAAATCATGGTAGCCTCAAACAGTACATGATTATTTTGAATTATTTGGTAGGTGTGGGCAATTTTCTGATAAACCTGGACTTGAAAGGTTCATTGCCTTTTTCGTAGTTTTATTCCCCAAGACGACACTTGCTCATTTCTCATCTGCTGAACTATATCCTAAACTAGGAGGGAGGAAGAAGACAGATATCTGAAGAGCTTTAATGGTAGGATTATGAGCCTTGACCCATGCCAAATGTGCCCAGTAGAACATTTCTAGTATGGGATAAAGGAATCGAGGCTTTTTCAAGTACAACACTACAAGATGGGATGCCTCCCCAGAGCAGAAGGTATCGGTTCAAATGAGCCCAGGGATTTTCTGGAATAGTAAATGAGTCACTCGGTGTCAAATAATCACTATTTATGGTGCCCAATGACTAAACATATAATTAGATATTAGAACATGATTAGCACAACTTCTCTGTTTTGTCTAGGGCACCAAAATAAGCATAAATGATTCCATTGTCATGATACACATATTTACCATAGGAACACTAATCATGTCTAGCAGTTATGGAATGCTTACTCTGCACCAGATGGTTGTATACATTCACTTAGTGAATGCTCACTACAGCTCCATAAGGTAGTTGCTCTGATTATCCTCATTCTGCAGACAAGGGCGCTGTGGGACTGCAAGGTTAAGGAACTTGCCAAAGGGCACAATAGATGCCTTACTACAGGCAATGCACTCTTTATTCACTCACGTAGTACTGTTCTAGAACCCACTTCATAAATACTACACTGTAGTTTTTCTCCATCTGTAGTGGAAAATAAGGCATCATTCACACCGCCTGGGGAGGCAGGAGAGGTGATATAATAGCAAATGAGGGGTTGCTCCCTAGGATTATATTCCTGATGGCTGAAGTATCAGAAAAATATTCACAAAGGGAAGAGCTTTTCATGAGGGATGTAGCTGAAAGGAAAACCATACTCCCGATAAAATAGGCAATTTGACAATGTGCTACTATTATTTTTTTTTATCCTGTGGTCTTTAGTGATTTTCCAGTGAAATAAAGAAAGAAAGGTGGCATGAAATCAAGGACATGTACTAGTGCAGGGCGCCTAGGTGGCTCAGCGGGTTAAGCCTCTGCCTTTGGCTCAGGGCATGATCTCAGGGTTCTGGGATCGAGGCCCACGTTGGGCTCTCTGCTCAGCAGCGAACCTGTTTCCTCCACTCTCTCTGTCTGCCTCTCTGCTACTTGTGATCTCTCTCTCTGTGTCAAATAAATAAATAAAATCTTAAAAAAAAAGAGCATGTACTAGTGCAAAGACATATGAAAACCAGGAATAATGGGATGATGTTAAATTATGTCCTTTACTCATAAATAGCTCAATAACATGAATAATGTATTAAAATGATCAAAAGATATTGTATTATTTATAGTAGGTGGACTGACAGCTGTACTGTCAGTATTTTAGAGAAGAATCATCAATACTGAAGGAAAGTGTTAGTATAAATTAAAATATGTGTCAAAGGTTGAGATAGTTACAGTGGAAGTAATGATGGGAATGAAAAAGTATAATAATCTATAAAAAGAAAATGAGATACCAAAATGCTAATAAACAACTTGGTAAAAAAATAATAAATTTTGTTTGTTTACCAATTTTTAAATTTGGAGGAATATATCGGGGCCTGCCTGGTTTGGTTGTTAGAGCATGCAATTCTTGATCTCAGCGTCATGAGTTCAAGACCCACGTTGGGCATCGAGCCTACTTAAATATAAATGAATAAATATATGCATACATACATAAAATTAAAATTTTGAGAAGTATGGTGTGCTTCTCTTGTTAATTATATATCTTCCTATAAAGGTATATATTTCTGTCTCATTATAGAAATAGTGTAAGGTAGAAGCAGAGAACTGCAAAAAAACATATAGTTATTGTTTTTATATAAGAAATATTCCAACCAGAGTAAGAAATAATCAGGGTGGAGGGTTGTCACATACCGATAAGTAGATAGAAACAGGACCCCATAGAATCTATCAGATGACTGAATGAAAGGTATCAAGAGGAGATCTGACTGCACAGATTAATCCTCTATCTCTGGAGAAATAAAACTGAAGTAGCCCTCCTTTATCCCCAGGGAATACATTCCAAGAACCCCCAGTGGATGCCTGAACTATGGATAGTACTGAATTCTCCATATATACTGTTTTTCCCTATACATACATACCTATGATAAAGTTTAATTTATAAATTAGGTAGAGTAAGAGTTTAAAACAATAACTAATAATAAAATATAACAATCATAACAACATAGTTTAATAAAAAATTATGTGAATGTGGTTTTTGTTTGTCAAAACATCTTTCTGTATTCTATTTGCCCTTCTTTTCGTGATGGTGTGAGATGACAAAATGTCCGTAAGACGAAATGAAGTGAAATGAAGTGTTAAGCTACTATGGATCTTCTGACCATAAGTTAGGAGGATCATCTACTTCTGGACCGTAGCTCACCACAGATAACTGAAACCATGGAAGGCAAAAACACAGAAGAGGGACTACTGCTAGTATAATAAGATGTTAATGAGACATAATGATAAAGATTATGAACTCAGGTGTCAGTCTAAAGAACAATCATGACAGACAATGAATAAAGGAGGCACTGAGGATGATGTAAAGGGCAGGAAAGGAGCTGAGAGAAAACTTCTGTTGGATTCTTTCCAGTTGTTCTCAAATGTTAGTGTGCATGAGAATCACCTGGGAGGCGTGCTACTACGCTAGGAGTAGTAAGTACAGGTTAGGGGTTGAGAATCTGCATTTACAACAAGTACCCAAGCGAGGCTGATGTTGCTGGCCCAAAAACCTAAACTAGAAACTACCCTATCTCATAAATTTTCCCTACGCCTTAACTGATAGATTCTTGAGTGGACAAGCCTACATTGTCTTTCTGATCATTAAAACTCTATGTACCACTCTGGGAAAAAACCAGATCAACATAGCAGGATCTGGAAGCAAGGGTGATATAACAAATGTTACGGCAGATCAAATGCAAGGCAATATGATAGATCTGTGTAAAATGGCATTCTGAAGTGAAATACACTTGTTCTCAGGGGAAAATTATAGTATCAAACAAAAGTAACTATTTTTAATTCATATTCTTCAAGTCTCAACCTCTGCACACTGACAAAAGCAAGCCAAGAAATCTGTCAAGAAAAGATGAAAGTCACATTCTATGGAGAAAATACAAAGAAGTTTCTCTTTGGTTATCATCTTTACAGTGACAGACTAATTGTTCCATGTTTGGCATATTTGAAGCTGCACTGCTTGTTAAGATATCTTTCCTTGATGCCATATGAATTTCTTTATGGTTTTGTTTGTTTGTTTCTCAAAGCACAAAGATCACCTGGTTGAAAACACCCCTGGAAGTAATTGGCTGTATTTGAAAGGGGCCTCAATTTGCCTGGGAGGGAGGAAAGCAATTAGCAGTGGTTTAAATCCCATATCA
>PITA01012836.1:29687-60163 GCA_004023965.1 Spilogale gracilis
GTGGAAAGAGCCAAGGTGCCCATCAACAGATGAATGGATAAAGAAGATGTGGTACATATATACAATGGAATACTATGCCTCCGTCAGAAAGGATGAATATCCAACTTTTGTAGCAACATGGACTGGACTGGAAGAGATTATGCTGAGTGAAATAAGCCAAGTAGAGAAAGTCAAGTATCACATGGTTTCACTTACTTGCCATGCATAGGGGTAACCTAGAGGACAGTAGGAGAAGGAAAGTAAATGGGAAGTAGGGTAATCCAGGGAGAGAAATGAAACAAGAGAGACTTTGGACACAGAAACAAACTGAGGGACTTGGAGGGAGGTGGTGGGGGGATGGGAGAGCCTGGTGGTGGGTACTGAGGGCACCTATTGCATGGAACACTGGGTGTGGGGAATTGGGAATGAATCTTGGAACACTAGAAAAAAAAAATTAAGTAACAATAAAAAATCATAAAAAAATAAAAGGTGTTTCAGAAAAAAAATAAAATATAAAAAAAATAAAAATAAATCCCGTATCATGAAGATCTGGACTGGGTAGTTTAGCCAGTTTGCTAGAAGACGAATGAGTTTATTTGCATGTTGACAGGCACTAGGGAGAAACCCAAGCCTAGACCTCAACTTATTCACTTGAAGATTCATATATATCTGGGCATGCTCAATGCCAAGATCACCTATTTTGAGAGAAGGAACAAGGTATTCCCCCTGTAAATAAAGTAAATCTAGGGAAAACAGGTACATGGACTTGAACTCTCAGCTTGGTTCCATTCGTTAAAGACAGAAGGTAGTTTTGGAGTCTGTTTCTGAGATTGTATTCTGCCCATGAGTGCTCTCTAAATCCCTGGTGATTTGGACTCAAGAAAACCTGAAAGTGTTTTTCACTAAAAAAGAAAAAAAATCGTCATTAGGGCATGCCAGACCACATAAGCTTGGTTCATGCAATGGACGGTGACTCTAAGATGTAAAAGAGGGTCGTTCCCACACCGGCAAGGGACACTGCATGATGAAGCCATGTGGAGAGTGCCAACGGACACGAAGGGATGCCACCAGCATGACCTGCAGTATCCTGGCACTGAAGAATAATACTGGCTCCAAATAAGAAAAATATTCTGCTATTGATATTCCTATCACAAGACAGGAGGTCAAATGTCTTTGTTTGTGCAGTATTCACTGAAGAATAGTCTGTGTTATGTTTTCTACTCAAGCACAGTAGAATACTTACGGGTTTTAAAAACAAGACATACATTTGTTTTATGTATGGGCCTCTATCAGTACATTGATAACACTGTGCTCTGATTGTTGGTTTTCACCACTAGACAGTGAATTCCTTAAGGACAGAGGTCAGATTTTGCATATCTTCATCACTCAGCGCCTGACACAGAGGCAGAGCTGAGATATATGTTTGCATTAATGAAGAGAAATTAAATCTTGGCTTATAACTTTGCATTCCGTAATGAATCAGATTGCTTATGTTCTCTTGTTACTTGATCACAGAAAAAATGGAAGTCCCGTGAAGTATTCATAGATGCTTGTAATTATTGGTTTCATGTTTGCACTTCTAGATTGCAAGCTCCAAGAAATCAGGAACTTATGTTTTGTTCATTACTGCAGAGCTGATGCCTGTAACATTGGGTTATCAATATATTTTATTTGGTAGTATACACAATTGAAAAGTATACCTCCCTCATTATTTCCCCCAAATAGGGAAAATCATGCAAAAAATGCCATTCACTGTAGGTCAAAGATGAAATAGGTAATAAAGCCATGTATCCTCCTTTAATTCTTCCTATATTTCAATTTATGAGAGGAGAATATTCATGTACTTTTAGAGTTAAAATATATAATCTGGAACACCAAACAAAACTAAAGTGATTATTCCCTGAAGCTGCTTCATTTTGAAACTTGCCATATTCTCAGAGGATTCAATTGATAGATCACAGAATCATCCATTATCAAATTAATTATTCCTTGATAACTTTGCTACTCAATGGAGAATATGGCTGTGAAGTGAAAATTATTATCTTTATTATAGCATATGAGGATGATTTGTGTGTGTATGTGAGGAATATATTAAACTTGTCTTTACCCAGGTTTTTCTACAGGGAAACAATAAGCGATGCTATCGTGTGAAACGTGCAGTTAGCTGTTGTTTTATACTTCATGAAGTGACATAGTGACTAACTTGGAAATACTCTGTAGTTCTCAAATATTCTATGCAGTTGACCAATAACAAAATCACACGGCGGTTCTTGTTTAAAATTCATAAACCTGAGCTCTACTCCAAAGCACCCCATCTGGACCTGAACCTCACTCTTCATTTTAGCAATAATTACTGGTTATACTTAAACATTCAAAGTTTGATAGTCACTCCTGTAATACATAAAATAGTATTCAGTCTTGATTTTCAAATTAAGCCAGAATACATTTTTTATCACTTTACTGCTACTATTTTGAAAGATCTAACAGAGAGACATAGATGACTAATAAGGAGCTAAGATTTTAAACATTTGCTATGATCTAAACAGTATGCTAGATTCTTTTATAAAGCTATTTTTATTAAAACCTGAAAAAAACACAACATGATCTATTAATATTCCATTACCTACAGAAAAGAAAACAGAGACTGGAGAGATTAATTCACTGTGCTCATATAGCTCTTGGATTCAATCATAAGATTGAACTCAGATTCTCTATTCCCTGTAAGCCTATAACATCATTTTAGCTTCATCTTTCTGGACACAAAATAAAAGTCAAGATTAATGCCTGAGACATACCACCACCTTTCATGGGAATTCTAAAGAAACAAAAGATCAGTGAGGTCTGGAGAGATGCTACCTAAAGCAGTCTTTGAAACTGGGCAGGGATTTCAGACAGGTGTTAATTGTAAAGCCTGTCAAGAGTAAAAGAAGTGAATGCATGCACACATGCCTATAACTAAATAAACATAATTTGGAACTTCCCAAATTCTCCTTCATATTAATGACATCATTATAAATATGGACTCAGTAGCAGACTGAAATAGCTACCTGGTATTTCATTGCAAATTTGAACGTATCCCTTCATGTACAAAGGCAATAAGAGTTCTATAATAGAAATCTATGGGAACTGGAACCTTGTCTTTCTTACTTAACAGCATATCATCAGTGCCAAGACGTTGTTTGGATTATACAGTGGAACACAAGGTGGCATTCTAAGTTAAGAGAGATGGAATGGGTGATTATAGAGCTATAGGAATGAGAGCTGCCTATTTAAATATACCAGAAAAGTAGATAGTTTATAAACCAGGGTGTTTTGGAGAGTAGTAATTATATATATTTATAACATATCTTATGATTATAAAGCACTTTCAGTGTCTTAATCACTTGACACAGAAGACCTATGGGTTACGAATAGTTACTCCATCTTTTTTTTTCCTTTTGGTTGAAAAATTCTTGGGGTGCCTGGGTGGCTCAGTTGGTTAAGTGACTGCCTTCGGCTCAGGTCATGATCCTGGAGACCTGGGATCGAGTCCCACATCGGGCTCCCTGCTCGGCAGGAAGCCTGCTTCTCCCTTTCTCACTCCCCCTGCTTGTGTTCCCTCTCTGGCTGTGTTTCTCTCTGTCAAATAAATAAAATCTTAAAAAAAAAAAAAAGGAAAGAAAAATTCTTTTTTATTTAAGTTCGTATACCCTAGCAAAATTGGAGTTTGGACTCCAACACACCTTGTTTATCTCCTATTGGTCATGTCTTTTCACTTACACTATGGCTACCTCATATCTGAATAGAGAATGGACTCAAGTTACAGAGCAAATTAAGAGTTGGTTTATAAACCAGATATTTATTGAGTTAAGTGACCAGTCTCTATAATAAAAACATTTTAGACTGACTTCCTGAATCTTAGCCAAGGTTTGATGTCCAATAGCTATATCCTATTATCAACTGTTTGACCCCAAATGTATTTTCTACTAAGTTCTGTCTTTGAGACAGCAGCACTGGAGACTCTTAGAATTAAAAGCTTACATGAAATGACAGTATGCTCTATGCAGAGTTAGTAGAAAGAGGTCAGTCCCCTTCCATTTCTTCACTATTTAAAACTGGCCCCATAGCCTCTTTATTTCCAAAGCCTCATCCTTTACCTATGTTCCAGCTAATGCTCAAAACTCAAAGAACTGGAACTGGGAATCCTTATTCTAACCCTTCATCAGCTTTATTCACATAGGCTGTATCCATTCTTATTGGGGTTTATGCAGGTGGTGGAGTGGCTTAAGACAAATTACTACTGAGACTTTCCTTACTAGACATTTTAGAAAATGTACTAGAGTTACTTATTACTGTAGCAATGTTGTTTCTAATTCAGTCCATTTTTCAGGCACTCTGGTGTGAATAGTGAGTAGTGAGTACACTGAAGCAATCCACTGGGGTCCAACAAGATATGTAGTCAAAAATAAATGGTGATTGTTGTAGAAATTCTGTGAAAGAAGAAGATAGATGAAACTTGCATAACAAAGAGGAAGACTGAAGATAGTCCAAGTAGAAGGAAGTCTGTGAATAAAGATACGGAGCTAATAAAGGTGTATGGGCAGGGAGGTGGGGTGAGGGGGCAAAAAGCATTTAAAAGAAATAATCCAACTGAAAGCGAGTCTAATGTGTCGTGGCCATTTTGGAAACACAAGACTGCCTGTGGTTTCTTCTATTAGACTGTGAGAATGAGACAGCTACGCATGTAAGTCCCCGTATCCATAACCTGCAGTGCTGTGGTCACCACGTATAATGCTTAGGAGAGAGCACTAGTATAAACTAATTATTAAAAGCAGAATTCTTTAGAGAGTAAATCATTTTTGCAATACCTGATGTTTAAATATCAAGGAGGGAAAAAGAAAAGGATTTCTCAAGTTGGAGATTTTAAAACAATCCTCTTTGCCTTAAAAAGCTCTTCTTTGAGTGGGTCAGTCATTTCTCTTTGTATTCTACATAGTTCCCAGACTAGGAGAGAGTCGAGAGCAATTTGACCTTCATTGAAAACGTTCATCTCACCGTGTTTCACAGATGAGTGTATGCATTCTGCAGAGGCCATTTCTAGAACTCAACAGACTGCCAACAACACAGATCCGTGCTATGTACCTATTAGGAAATCGTAATACAGAATGCTCAGGACTACACTCAGAAACAAGCAGAACAGAATGTGCCTCATGGAGGAGATGATGCAGAGATAAGTCCTTCCTAGCACACCTGATTTTCTAATCTTGACTTAGAATGTTTAATGTTTCTATTAGAATAAATGAGGATGAACACCACAGTGAACTGGATGGGGCTCTGTTAAAAAAATATTCCGGGCACCTGGGTGGCTCAGTCGTTAAGCATCTGCGTTTGGCTCAGGTCATGATCCTGGAGTTCTGGGATCGAGCCCCACATCGGGCTCCCTGTTCGCCAGGAAGCCTGCTTCTCCCTCTCTCACTCCCCCTGCTTGTGTTCCTTCTTTAGCAGTGTTTCTCTCTGTCAAATGAATATATAAAATATTTTTAAAAAATAATTAATCAATTAATCAGATCCTTTGGGGGCAGGAATCAGTTTCTCCAGCCCTCTTCCAGGATACCTAAATGAGGAAAAATCAATCGAGTGGCAGAGAATGGAGGGATTCAGAACCAGGGTAAGCACTGTCATTGAGACCTGTAGGGAGTGGAGGGAGACATGTTTTGAGAAGTACACAGACTGGCACAAAAGGTTTGAATGAAGCTCAAAATGATAAGGAAACTTATGTAAAAGAACTCAATGACCCTAAAGTCTTCTCTGAAGGCAAAGTCTATTATACTTATTAAGAGTATAACCCAAGATTCTATAACCCAAGATTCTATATGAAGGTTGTTTTTTGCAGTAAGTTGAATGACTGTAGAATTTCAGTAAAGTGTCATGTAGGAAAATTGTGCCTAGAAGGGAGGATTATAAAATAATTAAGCTAGAGGGGAATAGTGTTTCTGAAGTCAATGGAAATTGGCTATTTTGAAATAAATGCAGAGGTGCTACCAACATTAAAAAAAAAAAAATTGAGGACCCATAAGGCAATTGTCACTCCACTAATACCATTAATTAAATTTTGGAAGTCAGAAAAAAAAACCTTAAAAAACTTTGGTAGAAGTGAGAAGTAGGGGTGCCTGGGTGGCTTGGTTGGTTAAGCAATGGATTTTTAATTTCAACTCAGATCATGCTCTCTGTGTTGTGGGATGGAGCCGTGTGTTGGGCTCCATGCTCAGCAGGGAGACTGCTTGAGATTGTCTCTCTCTCTCTATCTCTCTCTCTCTCTCTGTGTCTCTCCCCCCTTCTGCCCCTCCCCTGCTCTCTATCAAATAAATAAACAAACCTTTAAAAAAGATAAATGAGAAGTAGATAGGGTCTGGAATAATATAAAGAATTTTAAAAGTATGATATAAAAAAAAGTAT
The DNA here is from genome assembly GCA_004023965.1 of Spilogale gracilis. Taxonomy (NCBI): domain Eukaryota; kingdom Metazoa; phylum Chordata; class Mammalia; order Carnivora; family Mephitidae; genus Spilogale; species Spilogale gracilis. Next base: position 36,102 of record PITA01012836.1, read on the forward strand.
GATGTAAACAAGGAATTCACATAGTTAAGGCTGTGACTATAAAACCCTTTCATTAGATGACATCTGTTAGGCATCATGCTAGCTTGGAAAGGAAGTTAAAGAGGCACAAATGATTCTCAGGAGTTATAATTCTAAGAGGAGCAAAGAAGAATTTGAAGAGTTACACAATTAATTTAAAGCACTGAGGTCTGCAAAGTGAGTAAGTTTCTTGTCTGTTAGAATAAGATATATGGTGGAAATTAGGTCTGAGTTGAAGAGCACCTTAGAAGGCAGAAGCAGAAGCAGATATGAGGACAGAAGGATATGACAATGCTGGAAAGGGAAGGGTCAGAAGGCTATTATATTCTTTACTTAGATCTGGAGACAGGAAGGAGAGAAGAGCACTGCTGAGCAGCTTTTTTTTTTTTTTTTTTTTTTTAAGATTTTTTTAGTTGAGAGAGGGAGAGAGAGCACAAGTGAGAGGGGGCAGGAGGAAAGAGAATCTCAGGCCGACTCTACACTGAGGACAGAGCATGTCATGGAGCTTGATCTCATGACACTGAGCATCACCACCTGGGATGAAATCAAGAGCTGGACACTTAACCCCCTGTGCCACCCAGGCTCCCCTGTGGTTGGGCAGTTATTAACAGAAATGAGTTTCTTATTTGCAGGCACATAATTACCAGAGACTATTAATCTTTTTTGCCTTAATAATATACATATTAAATGTTCTAGATGAGATAATACTTATAAAACATCTGGTCAAGTGAATATGGGAAAATTCAAATGGTGACCACAATACTGCAGGTTATGGATATGGGGACTTACACAAGCAGCTGCCTCATTTTCACAGTTTAACGCAAGTAATCACACGTAGAGTCTTATGTTTCCAAAATGGCCATGACACAGTAGACTTGCTTTCAATTGGATATTTCTTTTAAATGCTTCCAGTCCCCCTCCAACTCCCTGCCCACACAAAACCTTTATTAGCTCCATATCTTTATTCAGACTTCCTTCTACTTGGACGATCTTCAGTCTTCCTCTTTGTTATGCAAGTTTCATCTGTCTTCGTCTTTCAGAGAATTTCTACAACAATCACCATTTATTTTTGACTACATATCTTATTGGACCCCAGTGGGTTGCTTCAGTGTACTCACTACTTGCTGTTCACCCTAGAATGGCCAAATAACGAACTGAATTATAAGCAATATTGCTACAGTAATAAGCAACTCTAGTACATTTTCTGAAATGTCTAGTAAGGAAAGTCTCAGTTGTAATTTGTCTTAAGTAGCTCAACCACCTGCACAAAACTCAACAAAAGTGTGCTGAATTTTCTTAAACTGCATCCAGGACCTTTGAAAATATTACATATATATATATATATAAAGTTTCTAAAGAGTTTTGCTTTGCCTCTCGACATCCTGAAAGGTCACTAAAGGAAATAGCAGTTTTAAAAGATCTAATTGTTAAATGCTCATATGATTCATTCATTTGATTTTTTAAAGTTTTTTATTTAAATTCCAGTTAGTTAACATACACTATTATCTTAGTTTCTGGTGTACAACATAGTGATGCAACATTCCATACAACACCTGGTGCGTATCATGGCAAGTGCACTCCTTAATCCCATCACCTATTTAACCCATCCCCCCATCCACCTCCCCTCTGGTAATCATCAGTTTGTTCTCTCTAGTTAATACTCTATTTCTTGGTTTGCCTGACTATTTTTTATTTCTTAAATTCTAAAAATGAGTGAAATCATATGGTATTCATCTTTCTCTGACTTATTTCACTTAGTATTATACTCTCTAGTTCTATCTATGTCATTGTAAATGGAAAGATATCATTATTTTTATGACTGAGTAATATATATATTTCTCAGTCATAAAAATAATGACTATTAATTATATATAATTATATAATTATATAATTATATAATATTTATTATATATAAATATCATGTTATATAATATATTTATTTTATATTATAAATATAAATATTTATTATATAATAAATATTATTATATAATATAATATATAATAATATATATTAATTATATTAAATATATAATAATATATAATTATTATATATAATAATATATATTAATATATATTAAATATATATATAACACAGCCAGAGAGGGAACACAAGCAGGGGGAGTGAGAGAGGGAGAAACAGACTTCCCTCAGAGCAGGGAGCCCGATGCAGGGCTTGATCCCGAGACTCCAGGATTGTGACCTGAACCAAAGGCAGACGCTTAATGACTGAGCCACCCAGGTGCCCCTACCACAATTTCTTTATCCATTCATCAGTTGATGGACATTTGGACTATTTCCACAATTTGGCTATTGTAGATAAAGCTTCTATAAACATCAGGGTGCATGTATCCTTTTGACTTAGTATTTTTATATTCTTTGGGTAAATACCTAGTAGTGAAATTTCTGGATCATAGAGTAGTTCTATATCCCTATCAAAATCTCACCAGCATTTTTCACAGAACCAGAACAAACAATCATAAAATTTGTATGGAATCACAAAAGACACCAAATACCCAAAGCAATCTTGAAAAAACAGAGAAAGAAAGAAAGAAAGAAAGAAAGAAAGAAAGAAAGAAAGAAAGAAAGAAAGAAAGGAAGGAAGGAAGAAAGAAAGAAAGAAAGAAAGAAAAGAGAGCAAAGTTGGAGGAATCACAACTCTGGACCTCAAGCTCCATTACAAAGCTGTAGTCATTAAGACAGTATGGTACTGACACGAAAATAGGCACAGTGATCAATGGAACCGGATAGGAACCCCCCAAATGGACCCACAACTATACAGACAACTAATCTTTGACAAAAGAGGAAAGAATATCCAATGACAAAGACATTCTCCTCAACAAATAGCACTGGGAAAATTGGACAGCAACATGCAAAACAGTGAAGCTGGACCACTTTCTTATACCATATACAAAAATAAATTCAAAGTGGATGAAAAACTTAAATGTGGGGCACCTGAGTGGCTCAGTTGTTAAGCGTCTCCCTTCCACTCAGGTCATGATCCTGAAGCCCTGAGATCAAGCCCCACATCAGGCTCCCTGCTCTATAGGAAGCCTGCTTCTCCCTCTCTCACTCCCTGTGTTTGTGTTCCCTCTCTAGCTGTGTTTCTCTCTGTCAAATAGAGAAATAAAACCTTTAAAAAAAAGAAGAAAGAAAGAGCGACCTAAATGTAAGATAAGAAACCACCAAAATCGTAGAGGAGAATGCAGGCAGCAAACTCTTTGAGAGTTTGCCATAGAAACTTCTTTCTAGACATGCCTCCTGAGGCATGGGAATCAAAAGCAAAAATAAACTATTGGGATTATGTCAAAATAAAAAGCTCCTACACAGTGAAGAACACAAATCAACAACACTAAAAGACAACCTATGGAATGGGAGAAGATATTTACAAATGACATATCTATTAAAGTATTAGTACCCAAAATATATAAGGAACTTATAAAACTCAACATCCCCAAGATGAATAATCTAATTTAAAAATGGGCAGAAGACATGAATAGACATTTTTCCAAAGAACTGACAAACAGGTACATGAAAAGATGCTTACATGACTACATCACTAATCATCATGGAAATACAAATCAAAACTACAATGAGATATCAGCTGCCAGAATAGCTAAAATCAACAATATGAGAAACAATAGGTGTTGGTGAGAATGTGCGTGAAGTGGAACCCTCTTGCACTGTTGGTCATTCACACATTCTAAATAAAACACTATGAACACGGTTTTTCTGAATATCTTAGTGATGGGTATCTAACTACCTCTATACTGAGTTGTACAGCTGGAAATAAATGCCTAGTTACCACTACTTTGTCCAACGTCTATATTCAAGATCATCAGAAAGTAAAACAACATCAAACAAGACTAGGGAAATACACACAGGTAGTGAGAAAATGAGCAGTCAATAAAACTGAAAAAATTAACACTTTCACTAAAGTTAAAGGATCATTTATAAAATGTAAAGGAGAAGTAGGTAGAAAGATGTGTCATAGCAAAAGACCAAAATGTAGGTTTCTGGAAGAAAAGAGAAAAAGGTAATTAACAGCTGATACTGTTTGAAATGTCAAAGGAAAAAAAAATCGCATGAAACAAAAATAATTATTTTACATTATTTCCTAAAAAGATATTGGTGTCTTATATATTTATATAATGCATTTGATGTGCACCCTTGGATATATTTTTGTTTGTGAGAAACCTAATGCAGCACATTAATTACTCTGGACACAAATGAATTATCACCCCCAGGTGCTAAGTCTGGGGAAGCAAGTATTCTCTTTCTTATTTATCAGATTTTATTACTATAATTAAGTTATTATGGAACTTTAATATAACTGTTTTAATTTCACTCCCATTACCAAGGAGCATATAGAACATCTTGTGGGTGTGTGACAGCCAGATAGATAGTTTTAGCTAAATTTACCTTTGAGTGGAGTCCTATAACAACATTGCCTGATCCTGAATATGAGCGATTATATTGTAGACATTTTCTCGTGTGTGGTGGGGGGGGGGTTGTGTGGGGGGCAAAGATGTAGAGTGGAGACCTGGGCTGGAGCTGAGTTCAGAAAAAGGCTGTTGAACTTTATATGATCACTTGGGCTTAATCTCCTCATCCTTAACCTAAAACGAATGCTGTTTTAGGAAGCTTCTAGTTTTAGAAACTATGAGATTAAAGTATTTTGTTTTTAATAGGTAAATACCATTTCAATATCCATCTTGTACCATGTGTTGGAACTATTTAACCTGGATCAAACACCTGACCTGTAAAATGTAAGCTCTATCCTGACATGCTGATCAGTTACATGCGCATACTCACAAACACATGACATACAGGCACACATGTACATGTACGTATGTATACACAGAATATGTAAAATCTGTGATTCTAAAACAGATGGATGAAAATATCAAGCTTGAAAATGCATACAACAGGTTTATTGGAAAAGGAAGTTCATAGGATAAACATGAATAGATTAAGATTAGGTTATGCTTCAAACTGAAAAACTACGTATCCCTTTGTACTTCTCATTTGACTTTCATAATGCTATGATGTTATGTATCTATAAACTACAGATATATTTCAGATATCTCAGCCTGGATCCTACTTTCATGTGTGTTTTCCTATTGTGAATCATGTGTTAGGTAGAATTTCTATATAATCAGTTTAGGCAATCTGGTCATTATGTTTCTACCACACGTAAATCCACCCTGTACTCATGTAAGGCAGTTAATTACTAGAAATTAGAAGCAAGCCAACTGCATATTCTCAATATATCTGAGAAAGGAATTCTGGGTAATTTGCTTCCTGTATATTTTACTCTGTAAATTGTGATAATTGTCAACATTTAAAATATTTCTGAGAGTGAAATGTGGACTGTATTTTATACTCTTTAAGGTAAACAGATTCCATTTCTACCAAATAAATGAATAATGTAGTTAAAAATGTTTCACTCTCTCTGTTTGTATCAAACGCAGACAATAATTCAAGAGAGTTTCATTAGACATGACTTAACAGAGAAAAGGACAAGGCTTTAGGTAAAAGCCTGTATCTTTATGTTAAAAAAATTGGGGCACCTGGGTGGTTAAGTTGGTTAAGCATCTGCCTTTGGTCTAGGTCATGATCTCCAGATCCTGGGATTGAGCCCCATGTCAGAGTCCCTGCTCAATGGGGAGTCTGCTTCTCTTTCTCTCTACCTGCCACTCTCCTTGCTTGTGTGTGCACTCTCTTTCTCAACCTCTCTCTCTTTCTTCTCTTTCTGTCAAATAAATAAATTCTTTAAGGATGTGCAAAGAAATATTTAGTAATACCTTCCTTTTTGCTTTGAGATTTGCTTTTCACAATAAATAGTAACATGCCATGTAGCAATACAGAAGACAAAAGGAGCATTTCTGTGCAGCACTTCAAGGCAATTTGGAAAGTCATAGGTTCATCATATAAATAATGGCTTCTGAGATTTGATCCTTAGAGTTTCATAAAAATAAATTGCTTTTCAATAGTTAGTGTTGAAGCATTCATTAAGAGAAAAAATTCCAGACATAAGAATTGAGTTCAGTATTACACAAAAATGTTTTTTAAAGGTACATGGAATAAATGGCAAACATTTAACTACCAGAATTAATTGGGAATAATCTTTCAAGAAGTTTTGAGGGAAAAGTTGCTATGGTTACAACTCTTAGACGGTGCTTTTTGGCTATAAAAATAGTCAATTCTCTATTTTTGCCTTCCCTGACTATACCAACAATACCTGTACAATTTCAAGCTACTTGACTTCAAGGAAAAGTGCTCTGCAATATCAGGATTAGATTCAAGGTGAAAGCAATACTTACAAGTGACGTAAATGCTAAAATGATCCATGTCTAATATTTAATCACAAGATAAAAGGTGTTGATAAAAGACAGTTTACTATATCCTTTAAAGGATGGTTTGTGTATTTACAATGAGAAATACCTACCATGTTCCACATAATAACTGTTTTAATGTGGTAGCTGAACTCTGAATAGTTTGAAATCTTTTTCTCCTTCCTAAACAGTGGCTGTAGTGGTGGGGGCAGGGTGATATTGAAAATTGTTAATCAGTTACCAGCTAAACAGTAAGAAAGAGACCTTCACATATCCTACTGATGGCTTGCAAAATTTATCATTTATCGGTGCACTCTGGAGTAATGCAAAATTCCCCACAATGAGCTATCTGTAACTCAAGTGACCTCACTAGGGTACTGCAGGAAATTCTTTATCACACTTCGAAGGATACCATAGTGCTGTGTATTCTGAGCTCAGACATTTAAAAGAGGTAAATACACTTACATTACCCCTTTGATCTGACAGTACTTTAAAAACTAGAATATAACTTTCATACTTTTCCACAGAGATCCATCCAGTCACAAAGTGTCCCTGTCACCCTTCAATGAATTAAGTATTGAGCCTGAATCTTTGGGTTTTTTAGTTCCTAGTTGGAACTGAAAGATGGGCAATCACTCTCCCCCGGCATTGCCACTTTCCTCTTGTTGCATTGCCTTGTTTTCCTTGTAACAAATTCTGTGTGACTGGAAATGAAAAGCAAAAAGCAAAGGGAAATGGAAGAAAATAGAGCAGGATAAACTTTATCTATCTTGTTGCATTTTTAGAGAAATCACAGATCACAGATCAATCCACTGGGACACCCAAGAGTTAAAATTTTCACTTCAAAGTACTGAATAAATGTTATCTCATTATTTTGTCCCTCACATTTGACGGTATTTGGTATAAAAGATGACATACGAAAATAAATTGAATTCAATTTATCATTCTAGTGATGTTGCTAATTATCCTGGTAAGAAAACTGATATTTTATACCATGATTAAATTGTTTTCCATCCTGGCCTACGATCATGGCTGTTCCCTTTAGGAAATGGAAGAGTCTTGTATATACTGGAAAGTCCTTTAAATTTCTGAAGCTGTTTTTCCTGAAGCATTTTATGTTTATTACATTAGATTAATTAGAGCACATGGTATGGTAAGATCTAGCTTGACAGCTTCAACTTTTATGTGGTCTGGTCTGTTTAACTTTTATTTCACACTTCAAACAGTATGATTTCACTTTCTCCTTTGGATAGTCCTATGAATCTCTCAGATCTAGTTGCAAAACATAAGGAGAAGAAAATAGAACCTAATATGGGGGCTGAAAAATGGAATGATAAAAGTGACTAGAATTAAGGTTCTAATCACACTTCAGAACTGATAAGCATCAGAAAAAGGGAAACTTCCCAACAGTCTAATTTCGTTCAGATATCTGTGTTTTGGGGTGCCCGGGTGGCTCAGTTGGTTAGGCGACTGACTGCCTTCGGCTCAGGTCATGATCCTGGAGTCCTGGGACTGAGCCCCACATTAGGCTCCCTGCTCGGTGGGAAGCCTGCTTCTCCTTCTCTCACTCCCGCAGCTTGTGTTCCCTCTCTAGCTTTGTTTCTCTCTGCCAAATAAATAAATAAAATCTTTAAAAAAAAAGAAAGAAATCTGTGTTTTAACTTCCTGGTGAGAAAACCATGGTAATATGTATAAATGACAAAGAGGCAGAACACTTATAAAAAAAAGTCACTTAAACTTTTTTCAGCTGAATGCTGTGGTTTGTTTTAAATGACACAATAGAACCCCTGCACATAAAATATACATCTCAGCAAACAGCTCAAGATTAACATGCACAAGAATAAAAAACAAAGACATGTGATAGTAATAAGGATAATGTATGAAGTATATTCTAAGTGTGTGCATCAGACCGAGTCAGTTTGCTACTGTCAGCACTGAGATAAGCAACCAGGTATTTGGATTGAACTGTAGGAAGGCTCTAGGCAGAATCAATGTCGGTGAGGTTCAAGGTAATGCAATTTTCTTTTCCCCAGGAATATCTATTTAGGATGCAGCAGGATGCAAAAAAAAGAAGAAAAAACAACTAGAGACAGTAGACAAAAGACCAGATGAGGATTAACATTTTATCAGGATTGCAACTAAAGAGAAAGAAGTTATTGCAACCCAGGTAAATCAAGAAACTAGAACAAATATTTCTGGAAATAGTTTTGGGGGTGAGATGGGGCAAAGTATAAGTGAATGCCCAGGACCCTACATCAGACTATCATGCACGGACTTGAAAAACAAGACTACATGAACGTCCACAGCCCTGTACAGCCACAGCTCCCGTCCCATTTCTGGCTTCATGGCAATGTATTCACTACCTGAGTAAGGCTGAGTCTCCAAATGGAATTTTTCAGTAAGTGCAACTCCTCATATCAGGAACTTATTAGCGGGCAGACGCTGTTCAAAAGCATTCAGCTCTTTAGGAATACAACTGTTTATGAGAAATTCATCACTCGGGAGTCTGTGATTTCACAGTCTGACTTATGGAGATTGCACACTGGTGGCCCATTGGCCAAATTCAATCTATGGAACTGCTTTATTTAGACTTCACAGTGCTTTAAACCATTTTGAAATAATTCCCATTTTTAAAATCAGAGTATTTTCACATAAATATATGGATGCCAGGCCCTTTGTGAGAAATTAGTGATGGAAACCCACATTTCTATGTGAGAAGAATCAATATCATTAAAGCCCATGCTCTCTAGTTACTCATAAGCCCCATCATTCTTATGCTACACATTTGTGTCCATTTACCTCCCAGCCACTTGAGCCTTCGGGTTAACTCCACACTTAACCAATTTCAGCTTGCCACCCCTTTTAAAAATATTATCTGGCTTTATTAAAGTAGAAATATCATCTGTTCATTTACTTGGGTCTTTGAATTATAAGTTATGTCTGTTAGAGAAAGAATCCACCTCATGGACTGCAAGCACACTGTCGAGGTGGTAGAGCATCATGCCCCTAATTGCTTGGGTTTCAGACCCACATCCCTTGCAACGCTGGCGAGTTTCTTAGCTACGTTAAATCTCAACTGCTTCACCTATGAAATGGGGAAATTAGTATCATAGTATAGTATTGTATAATACACAGGTATATATACACCCATACATGCATATATATATTTAACCAGAGTATTTAATAGTGTATAGTATGTCATATAATGGGATAGTACAAGTTATAATACGGTACAGCCTAATAGTAGTAACAGTTATACCTATGTATACAGAGTATTTTTTTAAATGCTGAGCTCTACTCTGAGCGCTTCGTATCTGTGTCTTATCTGTTCATGATAGCACCTTCTGAGTTTGGTATCAATATTGGCATTGCCTACATTTACAGATGAGGATCTAAAGTCAGCACTCTGACTCTGGAAGCTGTATTAATGCTTTCAAGGAATCTAACAAGGTCCCTGACACTTGGTAAAACACTAATATTCGGATGGATACAGCCTACATTATTTGATTTCTTTTACAATCAGTTAATTACACTAAGCACTAAGAGAAGAAATTGCCCACTTTCACACTACTAGAAGGGCAACACATCATATTGGACCTACATCTGTGTCAAGATTAGGGAAGCCAATTAATTGAGAGAGGCATCAAATTGCTTATTCAACTAAATAGTATCACTTGCTACTATGATATTTATTTCCATAGTAATCTGAGACTTAACCTACATCTACATGACAAATCTAAAGCCAAATTTTTTAAATAGAAGCAAGAGGGATGAACCTGGGATCCATAAAGCAGTGATCTGAAAACTGTTCACGTGTAAAACTGACAAAATCCAGGGACTCTAGCCTTCATTGCCCCAAAGGGCAGACACTCAGCCCAGCTTCCCAAGGTGCTGCCCTCCCTTCAATAGATTCAATTGGCACCTGGCTCTAGTTGAACAGGAAGTGCTCTGCAAACCCCAAAGAGATGATTTCTTGGAAAGGGAATCACACAGGAATGCTTGTTACTCAGATGGAGCCAGAATTGCTACTAATTAATTGATTTTCTTTATCAAAACATCCACTCCAAGAGCCCTTCATGTCCTGAAAATACTAGTTTGAACACTGGTTAAATGGAGGTCCTGGAAAACCTTTTAACAAAAACCTTTGTTTGAATATCTCCATATGAATGCCATGTGAATACCCTATAACTTCTTATTAAGCTAATTGTGGTGATAATGATGATGCTAGAGGCAGAGCACTTACCTAGGAAAAGAGCCAGGGGACAATGTCCTTTTTCCCCAGCTAAGTCCTGCATTCTCCCAATTACCTTATACTGTTCGCCACTATCTAAGGAGACCCTACCCATAAGAAGTAAACAAGCAAGCCCTTGAGGCAAGATCATACACACCCCACACACATACAAAAAAAGTCTTAAGAATAATCATAAAATTTTGAGGACATATTAAGTGCTAGGTATCATGATTAAGTGTGCCTCACATGTTTTAAATGTGATAGTTATTTAAACCATCCTGTGGACTGTATGTTATTTTCACCTTCATTTTATGGATGTAGAAACTCAGATCTAAAAAAGTAGCACCTCCCTTAGATGGGGCATATCTTACACAGCAATATCCAAATGCCTGCAGTTCTGATTCCAGACCACAACCTCTCCATCACTCCTCACACTGTTATAATGGTTTTGTTACATGATTTCACTGAAGTGTCACAAAATTCTTATGTAGAATTGATCCATGATGCCATTCAACATCTACAATAGGCAATGATATACATTTCCTCACAAATGAATGCACTATTGAGAGCAGAAAGCATGTGTTCTGTGTGAAAAAGCTCATGGCAACGGCTGATGTCAAGTGGGCCTTCAAGACATTGGAAGGGCTCCTGGGGCTCCTGGGTGGCTCAGTAAATTAAGCATCTGTCTTTGGCTCAGATCATGACCCCAGAGTCCCAAGAACAGAGCCCTACATGGGGCTCCCTCTCTGCTCAGTGGGGGGATTCCACTTCCCCCTCTCCCTCTGCCACTCCCCCTGCTGGTGTTCTCTCTCTCTTCTCAAATAAATAAATAAACTTAAAAAAAAAAAAAAAGACATTGGAAGGGCTTTTGTGTTCTGAAAGGAGGGTGCCTGGTGTGTCCCATAGTAAGCCCAGAATGCATAAAACCTGCGCCTCAGGAAGGAATATAACACATTCCGGAGCCAATGATAACTGAAGGCTGTACCTTTATACTTTTCCCTGGGAGATACCTGGTACAATTTGGCAAGGCATTGGTTCTTAGATGTTTAACATCTAAGTGTGCTTTAAAACTGTCCCCTGTGTTCTGAGGCACAACCTAGAATCGAGTCCAAGTAGAAAGAGTCCAGGTTAGAACTACCACTAACTGTGATGCTCATAGCCCAGAGTGCTGAGAAATTTTCAACAAGGTGGCTGGTTTTTGAGGATCGAACATGACTCTTAACATGTTTAATTTGTGAAGTGCCACATGTCTCAGAATACTTTTATTCTAAGGGGATGCTTAGGCGGTTCTCCTCCACAATGCAGTTATGGACTGTATTAGTCCTTCTAAAATACAATTTTCTACGTCTGTCTTGACTGAATTCCATCACAATTAAATAAGACTATTCTTTTAAAATGCCAAGAGCCAGTTTAAAATGCAATTTACCTACAGCCTTTCTATTACAATCCAAACCACTTGCTGGGACTGCAAAGTCATAGATGAAATAATGGATCAATTTACACTCCTTTTTGTTTTTTTGTTTTTTTCCCCTTTTTGTCTTATTTGTTGTCAAAATTTAAATCATGGTTTGTAATTTAATTCTGTGATTCTAGAAAGCATGATGATCTGATGCTATTCATTTGCTTTTAAATAAAATCACACTGATGAATATGTATTGGGAATTAGTTATTTTCCAACTTTATACAGCTTTTGTAGAACTCAATTGACAACAATTAAGCCAGAAATACTAACAAGAAGAGTTTAAAGAGATATAGCAAATTCTAGACAAAATGGCAAGGAGGGCCACTGAACTCAACTAAGAAGTGGATTATCTGAGATGATGATTTGTTTGCAGAGGCAAAAGAATAAAATATCCTAATGAGGCACACACCATCTGAGTTGAACAACACCCCCTAATTGGATGCCTCCTTTAAGCTCAGCACCACGATAGCGGTTGGAATTACAGAAGTGAGTGCTATGCCTACTGCCTGGGAGATGCTTTTGGTTTGGGTCTTTTGAATCACATTTGTTCCTACTCGTAAAGACCTGCAAAATTCACTTTCATTTACCAGCTTTATTGTTTGATGGAAAAAGAAAACTTGGCACCTGATTCTGCTCTGCCTGACTTCCAACTGGAGTTCCTTCTAGCTTTCTAAATTACTTGGCACTGAGCAAGGCTCTTCTGCCAAAAAGTGAATGACTCAATATTTGAAACCAGACACATCAGCAAAATCCAGACTGAACCTTGAAATCACTTTGATTCAGATAAAATGAGTCACCTGTACCTAGAAGGAAATTACCTATTAAAAAATATAATAGACTGGAAAATGGGGGGAAAATAGAAAAGGGGCTCTAAGTAGCTTCAGAAGCAGAATTTTCATTGTAGATGTTGATGTGTTCTAAAAGATGACTTATATAGACTCAACATATTTTAGAATAAATGATATTAGTTGAAGCTTTGGGAAAAATATGAATATACAGTCACATTTATATAAGTATATATATGAATATACATGATATGAATATATATACACATATATACATTTATATTTATATGTGTGTGTGTGACAGATACATTCATATTTCCCCCAAGGCTTCTACTAATATCATTTATTCTTAAATAAAGAATTAAATTCTTAATTCTTGTAGGACATACATAGTGGGAACCATCTATTTATCAATCTATCTACCTACCTACTTACTTATTTCCTAAAATGTATGTCCCGTACTATACCCAGATTAATTTGAGCCTACTAACTTTTTTTTTTTTTTGAGCTTCCTGGCATTTTAAACAAGAAGTGAGAATGGGGAGAACTACTATTCTTTTAATTAATTAATTACTTAATCAATCCATCTTCATCTGTTCACCATCCATTCATCCATTCAGTTCAATAATCTGAAAGCGTTGAGGCTAAGGAAACAAGTAAAAACCGTATTCTTTTCATGGAAAACACAAACTAGTAGCTGAGATTGATCTGTAAAGAATAATTTGGAATACAGATATGTCTATAGGTCTGTATTTTTTATGTTTATGGCGTGTCAAGCATGGAAATAAAATAATCTGTAGTCTTGTGGCATGGAGCCTATCTGAGAGCCTTGCTGCATCAGCAATCAATGTCTGCATACAGATCCCACACATACACCCTCCCAGACACATTGGATTCACAACCATCTTTAAACTACCAACCAGTTGGGGCGCCTGGCTGGCTCAGTCCATTAAGTGTCTGCCTTCAGCCTGGGTCATGATCCCAGGGTCTTGGGATGGAGCCCCACATCGGGCTCCCTGCTCGGTGGGAAGCCTGCTTCTCCCTCTCCCTCTGTCTTCTGCCCCTCCTGCTTGTGCTCATTCTCTGTGTCAAACAAAGAAAATCTTAAAATATATATATTTATATTTATATTCCTAGCCTGTCACAACAAGGTAATAAAGAATTGTTCCTTCTCATTCTCCTGGATCATGGTATGTAGTGTGATATATATGGTATATAAGATATAAATGTAATATGATTTATGATACAATTTCAAAAAAAGTAATACATAACTGAGGAATACAAAGACTTGCTTGAGGTTGTAAATTACTTTCCATGAAACTATTAAGAAACTTTTCAATATAGTTACTAAATAGTATTATGAATTTGTTTATATACCATATACTGAAACCAGCTTCCTAAATTACTTCCTATATTCCTTTTTTTTTTTTAAGATTTTATTAATTTATTTCACAGAGAAAAACACAGCTAGAGAGGGAACACAAGCAGGGAAGTGAGAGAGGGAAAAGCAGGTGATCCCGGGACTCAGGGATCATGACCTGAGCCAAAGGCAGACGCTTAACGACTGAGCCATCCAGGCACCCCTACTTCCTGTACTCTTTGTTTAAAAAATCATATATACACAATTAATAAAATGTGATTCCCAAGCGTTAAGTTTAACACTGTTTAGAATTTTACTAAAAAATGAGGACATAGAGGGCAGTCTATGACTGTTGAGTAATTCATAATGAGAACCTGCACAAACAAACTGAATTGGAGCTTGTGGACCACATTTCATAGATTAAGGGTAACAGTTCTGTGGTCTCTGTTTTTGTTTTCTTTGACATTTTATTTATTCATTTGACAGAGGGGGGGGGAGAGAGAGGAGAATGCACAAGCCAGGGGAGCAGCAGGCAGAGGGAGAGGGAGAAGCAGACCCCCTGCTAAGCAGGGAACCTGTTGGCGGCTAGATCCCAGGACCCTGGGATCAGGTCCTAAGCCAAAGGCAAATGCTTAATTGACTGAGCCACCCAGACACCCCCTCTGGGGTTTCTGAATCACCCTTTTCATTGTTATGATTATATTTATATACAATAACACATTTTTGTGCAGCTCAATTTTTGTATGCAGAGTTTTAGCACATGTATAAATTCATGTAGTTACCATCAGAGTCAGCATACAGTTTGCTCATTTCCTGAAAATTCCCTCATGTTGTCTTTGGCAGTCAAACCTTCCTCCACTTATAACTCCTAGTAACCACTGACCTGTTCTCAATCACTACAATTTTGTCTTTTCCAGATTGTCAGGTCAGTCTGGAACATCATTTCTTGCCAGAAGCATCCAACCTTTGACCATACTTTTACTTCCATCCCCATCTCCTTCTGTCCATTTTCCATAGTTCGATCAGAGGTATTCTTAAGTTGTTGTTATGATCATATCATGCCATTACTTGAAGGCTTCAAAGCTTTGCACTGTACTTGGAATAAAATCATTATTTTCCCCCTATTAGGTAGAGTATTGCAAATGGTTCTAACAAATGAACTTTAAAGTATATAATAGCCGAAATATAGGACCATTGTATTTCCTGTCTAGGTAAAGTCTAAAACATGATTTCTGGGGTGCCTGGGTGGCTCAGTTGGTTAAGCGACTGCCTTCGGCTCAGGTCATGATCCCGGAGACCTGGGATCAAGTCCCATGTCAGGCTCCCTGCTCGGCAGGAAGCCTGCTTCTCCCTCTCTCACTCCCCCTGCTTGTGTTCCCTCTCTGGCTGTGTTTCTCTCTGTCAAATAAATAAAATCTTTAAAAATAAATAAAACATGATTTCTAATGGAAAGGGGACTCTCCTTCAAGTGTTTGTTCAGGAATCCAGGCTCTTCAGTGTTGAATTCTGCCATCGTCTCTGTGCAATAACCAAATTTGACATGATTATCTTCACCAATTATGTAGATTGGAAAAATAAGCAATAGCTCTTCTTTTCCCTCAAATGAACCACACTTCACCTATTTAATTAGCTTTTTGTTTCACCCTTGCAATAAGGGGATTAGCATTCTACTTTCTGTGAAAACCCTGACATTCCCTCAGCCACACTGCCCATACTTCCGGTCCTTACTGCACCCCTTGACTTGTTTCTTTGAATAAGCAAATGAAACATAATAACTGAATCAGACTGTATGTGCATCTCTTTGATTTCTATCTCTTTCCTTGTTAGAATGTAATATGCAAAGCAGGGAATGTGTCTTTCTTGCCACCTCTGGAATCTTTAAAGTCCACTGCAGTATCTGGCACAGAGTAAGCCCCAAATAAATACACCTAAACAAACAGATTTGATAAAGAAAACCAACAAGATTCATCTTCCTACTGTCAGGTCCTTTGCCTTGTATCTGTCAGTACTTTGTTCGAGAGGCATAATCCTTCACTCTACTCTGTTGTATATATATAACAAGAGGAATCATTAAGTGTGAACTGTAACCATTATTTTGAAAACAAACTGCTTTCAGTTGAATCTTGCTCTCAAGCTTATATTGATTTAATAAACAATAATCAGGCAAATGATGGGGGGGGGAATAATGTGGTGCAAGTGTTCTAAAGCCCTGAAGCAAGAATATGTTTTGTAATCTTTAGGGTCTATGGTAAAATTATGTATAACTAACAAGCCCATATTGGAGAGGAAGAAAATATTCTAAAACACTAAACCAAAGCAAAAGGAGAGAAATAGAAACAAAAATCACACGTTGAAAAACTAATGGTAAGATGGCAATTTGAAGCACAAAATAAATCACAATAGTATGACAGGCAACCTGATTAAATGTTCCAGTTAAAAGAGACAACTAGCTATAACCACAACAATATGCTGTGTATGTGAAGAATATCTTAAATAAATGATACAAAAAAATGGAGAAAAGTTACATGACATATGTAATAGCCAAAAAAAGAAAGCCTACATATGTAAGTAATAAAGTAGGTATGAGTGAAAAAAAAATCCATAAGAATAAAGAAAAAAATTTTTCCTAATGTTAAATGTTTAAATTCACAAAGAATATAAATAATATAAACTGAACATATAACATATAAAAAAACTGAAAGAAAAACAATACAAATACAAGATAATCTGGGAAATTTTTCATATACATTTCTCAGCACTTGATAAACAAACTAAAATCTTATAGAGATTTGATCAAAACAAGCTTGATCTAAACGATATATACACACAGCAATTGGCAACAGCAACTAAAACAGTTGCTTCAAGTACACTAACAACTCTCCTAAAAATTGCCCATATGCTAGGTCATAAACCAAGGTCCAACAAATTTCAAAGGCCTGACACCATATAATGCAGTTTTTCGGTCAGAGCGGAATTAAGCTATAAACAAGCACAGAAATGCTCTAGAGAAGCCCCCATATGTTTGGGAATTAAATACACATTTAAGCATTGCTTTGATTATCCCTGGAGAGTTTATAGTCTCAGCTGGCCTAATCATTACTTTAACATATTTGACTAGGTTTGAAGATTAAACCCAGATCATCAGCATAGAAAAAACAGACTACAAGATCATGGCTAATAGTATGCTAAATAGTTAGATTTAGCCAATTTTTAAAAATGAGCTAACCAAAAACTTGGTTAATGTAGGTAATGTGTTTTAGCATCTACCTATCCATTATCTGTCTCTTATTTATGTATTTATGTATGTATTTATCACAAAACAATTGAATTGGATAATGCTTATTAAACACTTAGATCAGTTTCTGGTGCATATTAACCACTGTATATACTTAAGATCTTACTATCATTCTTTTTTTTTTTTTTTTAAGATTTTATTTATTTATTTGTCAGAGAGAGAGAGAGAGCACAAGCAGGGGGAGCAGCACGCAAAGGGAGAAGCAAGCTCCGTACTGAGCAGGGAGCCCAATATGGGACTCAATTCCAGGACCCTGGAATCACAACCCGAGCTGAAGGCAGGCACTTAACCAATTGAGCCAACCAGGCATCTCTCTTATTATCATTCTTGTTGTATTAATATTATCATCATCATCTTGTCTTCTGGGGGAAAAATAAAATCACAATTCTATTAAGCCCTGTAATCAACCGACTCAAGCCCATATATTATCTGTCACCAGAAGGATCTCTTCTCCATGGATGCTACGTTCACCTTTCTTATAATAAACCAAGCATTTCTCAGGGTGTTTTCTTTTTTCCAAAGGGTTAATTTATTTGTTACTCTCTTGACCTGGGACCCTTTTCTCATCCACTTAGCTTTTTATGATACAAGGGAAGATAAGCCCCCTGTAATCCTTTGCTATTACATTAATGAGTATTTCAGATAAAAAAATATTATATCTACTTGTTTATAGTCCTCGGGCTTTCACAGGAGGGCTGTCACTGCAAATTCTGTCATTTGTTAAGTCAGAAATAGAACCACTTGATTACCTGATTTGTTGTAGAAGTTGACCTAGTAGTCTCATTTATTTCTACCCAAAAGTTACTAATTTTTAAATAAGTGACAAAATTTCATCTATCAATTCATAGAAACATGTGGTTTCTCCCTACTTAAAGTATCCTTCCTTCTTCCATTTGCTTAATGAATTGTGATAATCTACCTCAAATGTCATCTTCCTCGTATAACACTCAATCTTTATATTCTCACTGAAACAGAAATGTAAAGTACAACAATTTTATGTTGAACTGCCATTATTTGTGTGTATGTGATTCCAGGTCAACAATTTAAGCCATGTAACCTGTGTAAACTCAATCTGGTTTAAGTATGTTTGTCTCCCCCTCCCTAAAACTTGATCTGCATTAGTTATCATTTGCTTTTATTGGAGGGTCTAGGATGAGATGCACTGGGTGATGACTGTTCTCCAGGATTATGAATTAAGAAGTCAGAAAACATTGGCTAACTCTTGATCTCCAGGCAGAGCTCATGTAAAAGGAGGTAACCATCCCAAAGCAAGTACCTGGAAATTCAGGTTAAAAATAAGAAAGCAGAATCATTCAAATGATCGCTTGATTTATATCTCCAGGGAATTTGTGTCAAATTATTAAAGATAGGAGAAATATAATGAACTGAATAAATGGGCAAAAATGAAGCACTGCAGGAAGCTTACAGTGTGAGTCTGCCTGCTTGCCAGTCTAATAATAAAGTTTAACATAACTGGAAGGAAGGTATGTATTTCTCACTAAAACTTGGCAATGAGAGGACATTGCTTACAGCAATGTCAATGTGGGTGCCACTGAGAGGGAATGACAGAAATTGCTGCAAGAGAATGGATTTCAGTACAAAAAGGAGATAATAATACGTGGCTGGGAAGAGTTAGCACAAAAACTGGAGAATCATCACATCAGGTAGAAGGAAACATCATTGATGATTCACAGGGACTTATGTTAGCTTCTTCTTAAATGAGAGTAAGCGATATGGTGGTGGGTAAAGAATATGGTAACTCCATGTCCCAGTTTTCACTGTTGTCCCATATTCCATCAAGTTTAGCAAGTGCCCTGGATTTTTCTTTTCTTTTTTTTTTTTTTAACTGAGCACTGTCATTATTAATTGCATTAAAATAAACTGATACATAAAAAAGTCCACACTGAACTTTCAGTTTCTGCTATGGTCTTATATATTATCATGTGAAATACACATGCAATGAAAAGAGTTTTTAATTAAATTTTAATTTCACATGTAGTAAAATCTGAAAGAAAACAAATGACAGTTTTTACCATATGCAAGGTAATTCACACATTTCTTTTAAGGACAGTATCAAGGACACCCTCTGATATAGTAAAATGTGCTCAGAAAACCTGGCTAGGAACAGTTAACTCATTACCATACTGAACACCAGTAAAGAAGTATTTAACGCTCTGCTCCTACCAGCCACTTGTTGACCTGTTTCCCGAGCAGTTGTTCCAAATCTCATGCCATGGAGGCCTGAAATGCATGGAGGCACTAGGCCACCATTCAAGAGTTAGTGGGAAACATGAGCAAATGTATGTTTGGAAAGAGAGACTGAGCAGACCATATGTAAAATACTTTAGTTAATGAGTATTTTTGCCGTGTGGTTTTAGCATGTCTGCTGCAAATCTATAACAATACAATGTAAATTTATAATGTAAATCTATAATACTACAATATAAATTTACAAAGTAAACTTTTTACTCATTTTTTAGTTTTAAATTTTTTTTGATTTTGTAGGAAATTCAGTTGAATACTATAGTCTCTTTCCTAATAAAAAAAAAAAAGTACCAGATTTCTAATTTAATAATGTATGCAATGACAAATCACAATATGTATGGAATACTTGTTAATATTTACAATTTTCCCTGGGGCTCATGGGATAGCAGTCATAGGATATCAATCATAGGACATGGAAAGCAAAAGAAACAAATCTGCTAAAGAAGCATGGGCACATACTTCAAATGTCCTTAGTTACCTAAAGAACTGTATCAGAAAACAATGTTTTAACATTTGCAGTTGCTAAAAATATGTGTATATGGGGCATGTGGGTGGCTCAGTTGGTTAAGCCACTGCCTTCGGCTCAGGTCATGATCCCAGAGACCCGGGATCGAGTCCCACATCGGGCTCCCTGCTCGGCGAGAAGCCTGCTTCTCCCTCTCTCACTCCCCCTGCTTGTGTTCCCTCTCTCGCTGTGTTTCTCTCTGTCAAATAAATAAAATCTTTAAAAATAAAAATAAAAATATGTGTATATGTCACCCTCTGAGACAAGACTTTACATTTAGATTAAACAACTGTTCTTAATCAATTTCACTTATTTATTTTTTCTCAAACTGATAAATGATGCCAATTTTTATCAACAACAGAGGTGCTTCAAATAGAAAATTTGCAATAATGGTTTAATTGCAATAATGGTTTAATTTTTTTAAAGATTTTATTTGTTTATTTGAGAGAGAAAGTGAGAGAGCAAGATAGGGGAGAAAGTCAGACAAAGAAGCTGACTCCCCTTGGAGCTGGGAGCCAGATGCAGGACTCATGACCTGAATCATGACCCGGGCCAAAGGCTGTTGCTTAACCAACTGAGCCACCCTGTGCCTGGTTTAAATTTTTTTTTTTTTTAATCCGATTCAATTTTTTCACCCAGAATAAAATTTTAGAAAATTTATTTTATTGAAACTGAAGCATGAGACATTACTGTGAATACTCATAAACATCTGTTAAAATGTTCAATACTAAAGATAAAATCTTTAACCTTTGTGTTTGCAGTGATAATATGGATGTAAATTTTAGTATAGCATAGTATCATGGTTACAAAATGTTTTTAAATTAATAAATTGGAATAGGTTGTGGTGCAAACTTAATTTGTTAATGTTCAAATAAACTAAAGCCTTTTTCAAATTGAAATAAAAGTATAATCTGTGCTTATTAAAAACTCAGAAGCATATCTATACATAGGTAATCACAGTTAGAATAATTGAACTATACAGTTTTTGCACTGAAATGATATTGAATAAAATAAGACAAAAAATTCTCAGCATGACAATACGAAGATGTTTCTCTTTTTCAACATAATTAATTAGATTTTTGATATATTTTAGCTTGACCCTTTGAATAACTGCTTTGTTAATCAAATTATCTTAGATATTTTTGCAAATTAGATTTTAAGTTTTGGTACAATTTGGCTCAAAATCAGTAGACATTTACAAAGTATTCACTAAACAAAATTGCTTTTAAAAGTCAGCTATTGAAAATTTCAACTAATTCTAATTACTGAAAACTAAGTTTGAAATTTATTGAAATTTAATTGAAATTTGAAATTTATCAGGACAAATATAAGGGATATGTACTGCATATGTATGATTCAGTAATTTCACTACTGGGTATTTAGCCAAAGAATATGAAAACATGAATTTGAAAAGATATATGCACTCCTATGTATTGTGCAGCATTATTTCCAATAGTTAAAATGTGGAGTCAACCCAGGTGCACATCCATAGATGAGTGGATAAAGAAGACACATACATATATATACCCTTTATATATAAGGAATACTAGCCATAAAAAAGGATGAGATCAGCCCATTTACAACAACATGGATGGATTCAGAGGGCATAATACTAACTGAAATAAATCAAAGAAAGACAATACCATGTAAATTCATTCATGTGCAGAATTTAAGAAACAAAACAAATGTACAAAGAAAAAAAGATAAACAAAAAAGAAAAACCTCCAAACTCTTAAATATAGAGAGCAAACTGATGGTTACCAGAGGGAAGCCGGGTGGAGGGATGGGTAAAATAAGTGAAGGGGAGTAAGAGTACACTTGCCATGATGAGCACTGAGTAATGTACAGAATATATTGTATACCTGAAAATAATATAATACGGTTTTTTAATTATACTTGAATAAAAAGAAAATAAGAAAAAAGAGATTAAATGGTAAAAAAAAAGTTTAAATTTTGCTATTCCACAAATTTCCTTTGAAATAGCTATGTTTATAGAAATAAATTTTTGATTCTTTTGATTCTTTCAGGGAGTTGCTGTTTTTATTTGGATAAAGTTATTGTTCATCTAAAATGAACTAGGTCTATGATATAGCATAGCATTTTATATTTGTGAAAGAACCAACATATCAGAGTTTATTTAAGAGGTTATTTGTATAAAAATACTTATTGAAGAAATATATTAGAAGTGATGTAAAAGACAGTACATGTGAAAATACTTGGGCTCAGGCATTTGCAGAGTTCAAGACACAATGTTAGGAATAAGACTATCTTTTGCTTTACAGAATCTGCTCTAAATTTACTAGGTATCTCAGCACTCGCAAATAATGAACTAAAAATATTCTTATCTACTTACAGAGAAGGGTCAGTTTAAATTATTTTAAATTTTAAAAATTCAACTTTGAAGTCAATCAGAATGCATTATATGAGATTTTTTTTTAAAACTCTAAGATAGTACCATAAGAAAAATTCAATACTTTTCAGAAAAAAAGAAATCTAGCCATACAATTTTGGAGACAGATATACAGTTAAGGAACCAATTTAAGTATGTTAATAGATTGCAAAATAACTTCCCAGTTTGTGTTGTGTTAATATCTAGAAAATTGATAGAATCTTTAATGTACAGACACATGTAATTTAGATAATCAACAGAGTATGAAATATTTAAACTTATTCAATTGTTAGGAAAAATTTTATTTTTGAAAATGTTTTAATAGAATTCTTAAAAATACACCATATAATATAATAATGTCAATTTTATGCAATAAATAAATGTTTCTTGTGCATATGTGTGTGAGTGTGTGTCCCCAGTAGGTCTAACTATCAATACATTCCAGTGTGCGTGATGCATTGCACAATCACGTTAGATCTAGATACTAGAAAAAAGCAGGATTTTAATAGTGGAGCAAAACCAAGAACAAGAACTGTTTACTTTTATTGTTATTCTGGAGAAATATGGGTTTCATGTGTTTGGGAATATCTGTCCCCTATTATCTCTCACAACAGGTTCCATGCTATAGTAATTGTTGTACCGCTAAGCTCAAAACAAAATAAGAAAAGGGTGTCTAGGTGGCTCAGTTAAGTTAAGCATCAGACTCTTGATTTCGGCTCAAGTCATGTTATCATGAAATCAAGTACCATGTAGGGCTCCTCACTGAGTGTGGAACCTGCTTAGGATTCTCTCTCTCCCTCTCCCTCTGCCCCTCCTCCTGCCTCTCCCCTGGCTCTTTCTCTCACTCTAAAAAAACAATAACAACAACAAAACAAAACAGCAAAGAAAAATTAAAATCCACACACAGTGAATGCTTGTTAAATTATTCAGCTGAATTATTCAACTTAAATTTGGCTATTTTCTACTTTGGCAACCCGTTCAGTGTTTATTCATTCATATTATTAAGAGCCACTGTGAATTGAGGCACTTATGTGTTATATGAAAATGACTGCTGTCTGAAATACCATGAAGGCATTGCTGAATAAGATTTGACTTAATTATAGCTTTTGGTTCCCAAATCCTCAAATTATTTTTGCAAGACCAATACATAGTTTATGAGCAACTGTCCTAAGAGAAAAATCTTAAAGTAAATATCCATTAAGGATTTGCCAGGGGATTTAAGATATTTTTAGCCATTTGCTAAATATATGACCTATCCAATTCTAAATTTCTGGGATTTTAAGACAAAATGCTGCTTGAAAAGAAACACCGGGTTTGAGATTTTATTTCTTTACACACACACACACACACACACGCACACACACACACGCACACACACAGTTTTCATAGTATTTACCTAAGAAGGAAACTCTTTTGG